>JAEKIV010000563.1:0-22945 GCA_016801325.1 Hypholoma fasciculare
AAGATACAGGAGGGCGCAAGCGTTAAAACTGCGTTGGATAGCGAGAAGCTACCTGCGGCGCACGGCGCTTATGTGGCCAAGAACTTCCCCGAAAAATGCGCCGGAAAGGAGTATTTTCCCGAGGACCTTGACGCCATTGGCTTTACTTGCATCCCGTGGGACGGAATGTAAGCTACGTGAAGCAGGAAGCTAGATATCGCGCCTAACCGTAATTGATAGCAAGCTGCTGCTCATATTTGACGCAAAAGATCGCGTCATCGGGGCATGCGTGGGCCCGCCTGATGTTGCTGAGTGGCCTGCGGTCCATCGCGCAGCCTTTGAGAAGATGAATGCGGAGAGAGAGCAGGCAGCCTTCACCAAAGAGGAGCGTAAGCATCGCCGTGGAAGATTTCCAGCCTTGAACGTTGGGATATCCATGGGAATGGGGCCTTCTCATCCGGGTGTTTTGGAGCTAGGGAACCACGCTGGCATGGCTGAACGCCTGGTGGCGGATCCTAGCATCATACGGATGGCCAACCATGCCAGCGGTACGTGCTGCTCCCACCCAGTGGAGCTCCACTCATGCATTCATGCTCTCTACAGCCTCGTTCAACGCCTATGCCCCGAAAGTTGCTGCGCATTACAGGGAGCACTTGGACGCCCTTCTAGATAAAGACAAAGCCTTGAAGAAGCCCTTCCCCCGCAGTACATACCCAGCAGCCGCATTCAACCTAGGCCCATGCGTCTGTACCTACAAGCATCGTGACCCGCTAAACTGTCCCTTTGGTCTTTGTGCCATACAGGCCCTTGGTACATTTGACCCAACGAAAGGCGGCCACCTTGTTTTATGGGACCTTGGCCTCTATATCCAATTTCCGCCTGGCTCACTCATTCTAATCCTGTCGGCTACCCTTGTTCACTCCAACACGCCCATTCAAAAGCACGAAAAACGGGCCTCGTTCACCCAGTACTGTGGCGGGGGCCTTTTCCGCTTCGTGGACAACGATTTTCTGACCGAGGCTTCGTTGAAGGTGAAAAACCCCCAAAAATATGCCGAAATGCAGGAAAAAAAGTCTGAGAAATGGAGCTTTGGACTTTCTTGTCTGAGCACCCTGGACGAACTGGTGGCCAAAGAGGAGCCAGCCCAGGAACTGTAGGTTAAGCATGGACATTGAGGCGATGTAGTATGCTTGTTGCTGCATGAATGGCGGACTACGTCATTTGAATAACTAAACGATTACTACGCCGGTACTCAAGCCAAGATCGTGATGTACTTGCGCTGTACTTATTTTGTGCGTGTGCTTTGAGCCTTGGACAGAACACCAGCGTTCGACTCGCGCGTGGGATTCTGAGAGTTTATTACCACGATTAGAGAACATCCGGAGTATGGGACTTTACATAAATATTAGATTGTACACGTTGGACTGTAGGAATTTGGGTAGTACATATGCGCGATGCCACAAGTGCGCGTCGCGGTCACACACGTGATTCCACGGATTCCACGGATCTACTGAATATTCTATTTTTGACCTAAGTGATCGCGCTGACTTTTTGAAAACGCAGTATGAAGTTCTCCTTGCGCGCAAAGCTAGGGCCCAGGCAGGAATTCAGATGCAAATCCACATCGATTGGACAGGTGTATATGAAAAAAAACTGATTACTGAAGACCACATACGGAGAAATACAAGAGAACACGGATTCTATGAGACGAGGGGCGGAAGAAGATAGTAGAGGGCGAATCAAGGCGAGCACGCTGCCTACTGAGTATGTAGCAAACGGACGAAAACCAGCGCCTGAAATGCTGGAGAGACTGAACCCATACAAAGCTAGAACGTACACCCCGACGTTATATATAAACGGTATAAACAATGTAAGCTGTGGGAAGCCGGTGTTTAGTAGATTGAGCCAAAATTAGTGCGTAGAGATTTTTGAACGTACCCTGTTCTCACTGCTGCAAGACAGAAGCGTGGAGGAGCCTGTGGTCTATCAGAGCTGCTGGATCCTTCATGAATTGAAGCGCAATGTGCTGGAAGCGCTTATACTCTCCACACAGTGGCTCGGCCTCCTCGTATATGTGCTGGTATCTTTCCTTGAAGGAACCCCCGTAACTGCGCGACAATAAGGGGTAGTGCTCGAGGTCGTGAAATGGAATGTTTAATCCCAGTTCGTAAGCCTGCTCCTTTACGTGATCTATATTCTCCGTGGCAGTGGATAGAGCAGCTTCATCTTTAACATAAAGACGCAGCTTTGCATCAAGTGATTCCAAGCATAAGCCTATGTCGGCTAAGACAGCGTATTGCCTGAGTGTCAGAGCATCCCTAGCATCGATGATGGCTTTAAACTGGCGCCTAAGGTCGTCTTCGTTCGGAGAAACAAGGAACTGGTTTGGGTGGGCCCCGAGCTTTGAATTAAGAATTCGTAGTCGGATGGCTCACTCACCTCAGCGTCACTGGGAAGGCCTTCGAGGCTTAGAAGAGAGTCGCTGGAAACCAAGGCGCCATCGATGATGTCTTGCACTGCTTGGGTGAGAACAACCCCTGTTGGGTTCGATAAAGGTTGCTCTGTCAGCGTGTCAGAGGGACCGAGATCGACTTCGTTTCCACGCGGCGACTGCGGGATTTTAGGTAAATTAGGCCTGTTCGGTGTTTGGAGATCGAAGTTGCTCACCGTAGATGATGGAGGAGTAGAGACGGAGTGCGGATGTTCCGGCATAGGACGAGGCCCCCGATGTAATTCGAAGCGGAACTCCTCCCTGTTATCCTTTGTGACGAAGGATGCAGGACTCCAAGGCTCAGGCGAACGCCTGTCTGCGATATTGATGCTGCCTGCGAAATGCTTAGGCTGAGAGCCCGCAGTGTCATCGACGTTGCTAAGCTCGCGCGAGCCAATGCCAGATGGTGAGCCTGGGGGAGGGGAATGGCTCGGTACGTAGTTTACGACGGGCTTGATGAAAGACGCGGGATCTGCCCCGGAGGTGTTGCCGGCATCGTAAGCGGCGCTGCAGCGTTGCGGGCCTGCTTTCAGCGCAGATTGAGGCGATTTGAATTGGGCAACGTTGTCTGCTAAGTGGATAGGGAAGCCTGGATCCTCGGAAGAGCGACGGTGTGACCTCCGAGGGGCCCAGCGCGCGTGGCTGGAGGGATGGTTGAATAGGGTCGAGGTCGTTGGAGAAATGAAAGTCAACATGCGTGGGCTACGGAAAGGAAGAATATGGTACAGCTGTAAGCACTAAAAGGAGTGATACGGATACGTAGATAAAGGAGTCTTTGGATGTTTAACTTCGAACACTCACGCGGGCTTTCGGCGGGACTTTGATTGCAAGGCCAGACTCTCGGATCATTATCGGCATCCCGGCAGGCTCATTGAGATAAGATATGCGTGCAGTGATGTATGTCTAGTCTCCCGTGCATTGTACATCCATTACATATCAAGAAATATGGAAAGCGGGAGGGTCGCCGGTAGTCTCCTTTACAGACTCCGATATGATACGTTTTGATGATACATAGTCGATCAAGTATCATATGGAGTCTGCTTTCAATCGCGCCTACTTTACCTGCGTAAAACTTCCCACGTATTTACTCTCACAGTCCATAGCTTTGAAGGTAACCAGCGGTTTCGTGTCATGTGATAGCATACGACGCGACGCGATGCGTGTTTAATATATTTAGATTGCCACATTTTCGACGCGCCTCCGGTCCCCCTGCAAAACATGGACGTGTCTGGATCTCAAGAGCCGCCACAGACACCTATCCGTACCTTTTAATCTGCTCCAGAAACACCTGTTCTCTCACAATGGACTCCCAATACCCAATCTTTCATGAATTCACCATCTGGGACATTTTCCTATTACTCTGCGCCTCTGAGTACGCCTCTGCTCCGAGCCACCAGTAATTTGCCTACCAAAAACTCTAAGAGACGAAACAGTAACAAAGAAAACACCGAAAATCCTCATCCACCCAAGAAGCGCGGTCAGAAGTCTTCGCTCACCATAACTCAAAAGCTACAGTTATTCTATGGAATCTTGGATGCAGAGCTTGATTGGACCTACGGGGAGCTTCTGTATCACACCTCTGTCGATTTTGCGGGGATTTCCGATGGCCTCGTTCCCACATCCGATCACAGTACGCTCAAGTGGACAGCCTCGCGCGAAAAAATGGCCGCAAATATGCAGCACTTTTTCAATGGCCACGGAGGCTACTCACCATCTCAAATTGTGTCAAATTGGATGAAGCACCCGTATGGAAGGCTACAGGAGGCACTCACCCTTGATGTACTCATTACTTGTCTCGTACACGGATATAAAACCTGTTCGCCCAGCTTTGACATCTTTTGCGGCACAGATCATTGCAACACGTCTCGGGGCCGAGGCCGAAGAAGCAATCAAGCCCGAAAATGGACTATGCGTTGCTCTCTCTCACAAGAAGCAGGTCGCAAAAAAGGTCGCCGGTGTCTTTTCGGCATGATGACCGCTGGGCGCTTCCTATCGTAGCCTCGTCATAAAATCTAAACTATCAGTCCAAAATTTTGACTGAAGGCGTATGTAGTTAGTTCGGACCTCATCACCCTCCCTGATTCAGTAAATATTTCTCAGAGAGAGTTTTTTTGTGCGTGAGTGGCATCTGAGGAACGCGCTGCGAGAGGCTGGGCGGGCGTTAAATAACATGGCTGATGCACAAAATGTGTAAAAGCAGTGATATCTTGGTACAGACGCGTGGGTGTATGCGTACCTTTTGAAGAGAGGGCGGCGCCTCCTACTTACCTTACATCGGCTATCATCTTCATGATGCTCAGAGTGCACAGAAACACAGCAGTATTATCCTACCATTCTTATACAACAACACATGGGCTATTCAGATGCGTAGTAGGTACCATGCATGATAAACCTTGTACGTATAAGCATTGAACGCGCGGCACATCGTAGATGAGCCGGAGTCTCGAAAGAGCGATGCGAATGGGGCGTATCATGAAAGCGCGTCGTGCGCGTGAGCGCGTGCGTGCGCGGTGACATAAAAAAAGAGCGCTTTCTAGAGAGCGCGTATTGTAATTCGGAGTCCGCTGGCAGGCTTACAGGAATGAAGAGACTCGGAATGGGATGCTCGAAAACGCATATAATAATCACGCCAGCGCTTGGACACGGAGTAGCCAATCGGGATAAATTTACAGCGACCACGGTATTGAGCGTCTCAAAAATGCTAACTACATCGCTTACATTAAACTAGCCCGCTCGCAACTCGCTATTGCCGCCGCTGTCCGGTTGTCCGCAACACATCGCTCTTAGGCTTTTCCTACTTAAGAGTTGGCTTGTCTATCTCGCGGGCGGAATCGTAACACGCCCGCTGAGCCATCGTTGGAAATGCTCTGGGCCTGTGGGCTGCCTCCGCCGTCAATGTCCCCCTGCATCTTTGACTGCGTCTGTGCGTACGCGTGCTTCTGAGTCTCATGAGCGAAACGCCCTCGTGTGCACCCGGGAACGACAACCCGCACGAGATGGGTATGACCTGTAAAATTGTCAGAAAGCCAGTTTTCATGCCTACACACTTGGTATTGATTCAGAAGATATATGCTCAGCGCTCAAATGCAAGCGCGACCGTCCCGCTTTCCATAAAGACGTGGCCTCCCATATTCGGCGGGGATACCCTGGCCCCCGAGCCGCTGGTAGTCGTCCAGCGCCGTTTACAAGAGGTCAAGCGGCTGTGCCACCACCGACAGGCTCGTGCGCGAGCGTCCACGCACATCACTGGCGTCGGACGAGTACAAAATTAGTAGAACAAAGTGAGCGTTGCGGATTTGATGGGTGAAACTATGGCGTTCAAATTGTACAAAAAATCAAGCGCGCACCTTTTTCGAGTCCGCGCTCTATTTCATGTATATTTTATGAACTACACGACACTTTGAGGGAATATTCCTTCCCAGTAAGTGTCGCTCAAAATCATCGCAGCGCGCTACTTTAATTTCGGAGCGCCACTTTTCGAGGAGCGCCACTTTTGACGGCGCGCCATTTCTCCGGGCGCCCTTTTGTAAGCGCTACTTTTTCAAGCGCTACTTTTAAAGCGCCACTTTGGAGGCGCCACTTTGTGTAACAATATCCCTTCAGTATGGTTCGGTACTATCTTGAGGGAATAGCCGGTTAATGATTACTAGCCTCTAGCCTCAGCCTTCGGCACTCCCGTTGGCAGTCACTGAGAGTTGAAAATTGAATTTCTTAATATTTATTTTAATGAGAGCCGACAATTTTATAAAAATTATGTGGCCTTTCTCGGGTGCTACAGTTCGTTGTTACTTCAGTGCAACTGATGGAAAATACTTAAGGTTAATATGACTGCACAGCAGTGCCGAAGAGAGCAGCTAGCTGGTAACGGGTCACTGGTGACCGGCTATTCTCAGTTTGGACATTCGTGCTCAAATAAGGCATACTGAAGTATTGAAAAGACTCATAATCCGCTATATACAAAGTGGCGCCTGAAAAGTAGCGCCTGCAAGAGTGGCGCTCAGAAAAGTGGCGCTTACAAAATGACGCCTGGGGAAATGGCGCGCCGTCAAAAGTGGCGCTCCTCGAAAAGTGGCGCTCCGAAATTAAAGTAGCGCGCCGCGGTGATTTTGAGCGACACTTTACTGGGAGGGAATATTCCCTTAAAGTGTCCTGGAATTCATAGAATATACATGAAATAGAGCGCGGACTCGAAAAAGGTGCGCGCTTGATTTTTTGTACAATTTGAACGATATGAAACGGTCAACGCAACGCCATATTCCGGACTAGCAGCCTCCCATAAATATAAGTCTGTAAGGCCGATACCCTCTTTATTTGTTCCAAGGCTGAGTAAAGGATATAAAATTTAATCGTAGCATGTTATATAGGGTACGCAATGGGCACGAGCTATTTAGGTGCAGGCTCTGAACCAGGAAATTTGACATTGAAGAGTTGACATGATTTTCGCGCACTCCTGCTTGACTCCTGCCCAGAGAAACTTGCCTTCGAGTCACGCACATGCAAGTTCTTGGTGTTTGGCCTAGAATGATGAAAACGTGCTATTTAAATCCGGACAGGGTGTGCACGCGCGTATGTGCGGCAAAAAGGGTGATTGAGAACGTGCGTCGTGCTGCGCCCTTCAGCAGTGCCGCATCTGCGCTCCCGGCACCGCCACTCTGCTCCACGCTCTGAATCGCGCTTCAAACTCCTGCTCTGTACATGCGAGTGTGCATAGCGTCGCGAGAGAGGGCGCGAGATGGGTGAGAGACACCCCCGTTCTTTGGGCAGACAGAAGGCAGCGGAGGAAGCGCGGTGTGAAAAGGGAAGAAAAAATAGAAATAGAAGGATCCCAACGTACGAGAGAGAGCTAAGAATGGGAGTGGGCGGAGGGAACGCTGCAGAACGAGGCGAATGGCGAGGTGTGCAGCTTAACTTCGCCAGTTACCAGTTCACAGCGGAGTCTCAATTTCCATCAATTCATACGTCGTGGCTTCTATTCTCGAACAATTTACATACTTCATGCCGTGCGCGGTGCGTATGATGTGGGATGCCTATCTTACAAATTACAATTATGTGGCATCCTGAAGAATGATAATGTCCGATAGAAAAATCACCGGCTCTTTCAGTCTTCACAGAATACGGTCACGGCGACATTGCTGAGCATCTGCCATCAAGTTTCAACCACAAGTCGCTCGATGCAGTGCACGGTCCTCTTTTACGGCAAAATTGGCGACATAACTTTAACCTTAAAACCTTACTTTGCCTCCTGTATAAGTATGGCATAAGCAGATCAGATAATACGCTTCCTCTCTCCCAACCACCATGGCGCCGCACGCTGCGAATACTCTTACCACCCGCGCAGAAAAATGTACTTACGCCTATGGCTCTTTTGTCTATGACACCGCCCCCGATTTCGTTGTGGATCCGGAGCCGATTGCCAAATTGCCTCGGGCCCCGGACCGTGCTGCAAACGTGACAGTGAGACGCAGCACTGGCTACCGCGCCAGATCGGTGGCACCCAGAGCATCCGCATCGACATCAGCTCTTAAGGTTTCCGCAAAAAAAGCCTCCAGTCTGGTCGTCCAACGATTTCCAAAGTCCAATGCGCCTGGCGGTGGCAGCCTCGCCGCCAGAACAACTACCAGAGACAGTGCCAAAAATTCACTAATAAGTCTTTTTGCCGATGTGAGTGTTTTTGATTCCGCCGGGTCCAGTGTCCTGACTTCTGCGATGTATAGAACGGCCTGACGCTGTTTGATTGCTTGTCTCTCTGGACCATCCGATCCAAGGAGGGTTTCCCAGCTGGGTCGGTCTCGATCCTGGTCGTCCCACGCGATGCCAACGGTGTACCGCAGGCGTTTAAAATCGTCAATAAACCGACGCTGTTGACTGATTCCGTTATGAAGGGAGCCAATCCAAGCATTATCCCAAAGCTCTGGGCTATTTCATACTTGTCCGGAAATGCGCTTATAGAACTTATCCTTTCACGGCTTCTCTTCGAAGCGCATGTTCCGGCGATGGGTCTTTTGGTTCCAACGGCGATGGTATCGCCGAGCAGAGACGAAGACACGCGAGGATTGTTTCTAAAATACTACCGTGAGGTCTCCAGTGAGCCTGACGTCCTCAATTATTTCCTACGAAACCCTGCGGAGGATAATTGGGACGGAGTGACGGGGGCGAAGGTGTGGGAAAACCCCTTCTCATATCTTCTGGGAAAGGAAATGGAGGACGTCGTACGCATGCTTTTATCAATCTTTCCCGGTCATGAATACTAAGCATTCATTTGCTAATTAGGGAGTTGACTTCCTCAATCGGCTTCGCCTCCCGCTTTCCATCGATAGTTTCACTTACCTCTGCACATACGTCACAACATGTGGCAGGAAGGACTGCCTAGTCGAGCATAAGGTGCCCATTCCATGGCGTCGCTTCGCTCCATCGGTCATACAAAAAGAGGCGAGAGTCCTTATGATACATCTTTATCTCTCCCAGATAGAGCGATTGAATGCCTCCCAGCCATCAAGTCGTGACCCTCCAGTGGTCGTCCCGGACAACCCATTCGCAACCGCGACCAACCAAATCAACTATGACTTCTTGACATTGTGCCATGCCTCTGAGCCTCTTGAGCTCTCAGTCGGCTTCCTGGCCTGTAAAACTCTCAAGCTTTTGATGAACAGACTTGTGTCCTTCGTGGGCAAAGAACGTCTAGCTGTCACTATTCGCAACGAACTTGGACCAGGTGTTGGCCTTCCCATTAATTCGTTAGCTTTCTGCGGCAGTATTGTAAGCCTCGTTCAATGCTCCTATGCAAAGTTGTGAGCTGACAAGTTTTTAGCTGCTGACGGAAATTTTTCGTTTATGTTACTTTGATGACACAGATGGAGAAAGTCTCCTTAGGACCTACAGCGCTATGAATACGGACAACGTCAAGTTTTTCACATCCTGCAGAGATGCGATTGTGAACTGCGAAGAAGACGATCAAGAGCTGCTGATCAAGACAATGGACGCTTTTAACGCAGAACATGATTTCCCGGATTGCCTTACCCGCCACGATGCAGCAGTCAATGAGTTGCCTGCATTGATGCTTGCATCCAAGCAGCGCCTTTGGTTTAGAGGGTAGGCGGATAGGGGCAGGTGGGTCGAGACTCGACGCGTATCAAAAGATTTGAATTTGTATGCAATTTGTATGGTTCAGATGCTGTTTGAATAATTGATAGTATGCCATTGCAAATAGAGGGAGCTGCAAAGCACGCAGGTAATATTTTGGTCTGTTAGAACCAGAAATGTTGAATGCTCAGAACATAGCATCCTTCAGATAATCCGAAGCATCGTAAGTGAGAGGAGAAGATTGCAATAAATCTGGGAACTGGAACCCAGCGCGACTGGCGATCACGACCGGCGGCAATTCCCGGGTCGCGTCGGCAAGTGAGCGCCAGTCGACTTACACACTCTCCCAACCCTCTTCCGACCGTTGATTCTCCCTTTTGTCATTTCCGCCACGCACCTGGGGCTACAGTCTCAGGTGTTATGCTACATCGCTCACCGTGTACCTCTGCGCACCGCATGCTCCCCCGCTATGCCACACCGCCAACGTAAATCTGACGTAGGCTTAATCGCGGCACGACAACACCTCATATCGCGAGAAGTCAATACCACCTAAGGGTGTATCTCGCGCAGCCATTCGATGGGTGAGTCACCGAGCGTGTGCGGACAATATTGGATGGGCGCAGGCATGGGGGTGCATGGGTCTCTGGGTCGCTTTAAAATCGGCCGGTGGTTCGTGAATGATCAGTGCTCCTCGTCCCCGACCTCCCTCCCCATTGTGTTCTACCCAACCCTATGGAAATGTCACACCATGACCGCGGCACGATCCCAGCATCCAGTACGAGTAGCGGCATTGTTGTGTTCATATTGGCGTCCACAATTTCTAGTCGGTTCTAGGTTTCCGCACCTCGCCATTGCCGCCTTCTGAAGCGGTGCACCTGTCGTCGTCTTGCTCCTGTGTAACGTGGTTTATGCGACATGAATTATGTACAATGATTATATGAAGGAGACGGAATGCTCCATATCAGCATGCGAGTGATGCCTGGCAAGCTCCTACAATTTTTGCTCGGCTTTCGCACCCCATATTCTCCCTACCCTGGTGAGCAAGTTATCATTCATTGTTTTCTCTACCCTTAAATTCTGGGGTATGAAACAGGTGAGTCAATGCAATCGCAATGGAGGCGTTCGATTATCGGTTGCAGGCACTTGTCCACTTTGGGGTATCGTGAGCAAGTATTCGGTTAGGCGTCTCAATGACTCAATGGTTGGCAAGTATTTCCAGTTTAGGTGTTCCTTACCCGGAGATACTTTTACTTATTGTTCGATTTACTATATAAGATATGCAGGCCTGACTATCAACTGCGCATCGACACCAATACTTTGATTTAATGCCTTGCAGCAGTCGCGGAAACCTGCCTTTTCCCTCTCGGAGAGTGAGTTCGTTGTGCAGTCCGTTTCAAATAGCACCTCATCTTGTGTTGCGACGTCAGGGCCTTCAACTGTATCTCAGGGCACGCCTCTACTCCAGTCACATTCAGGCTGTTGCATGGAAAGACGTGATCACCCAAGCCTCAAAGCGCCGGACGGTTCACGGTCCTGGAAGTCGCACTGCAACCCGGTATCCGTGGGTTGAGGCCCTCTTTGAGGATCGCTTCATCCAGCCCTTCATTCATGACGCTCATGTCACGCTCGTTGACAACGGGCAGGCCCACCACTATGTACTTTTCTGCCAGAATCATACTCACCTCCGTCTCAATGAAACACTTGATAACATCTGGCGAGGTGATATTGTCGTCATGCGCCTGGCAGGGGCTGATAGAGAATTCATCAATATGCGCTTGGATGACGCAGCTCGTGTGGATCATGTAGTCAAACAGTCAGTCATTCGCAAACGGTTCATCACATATCTCATTCCAAATACTATGTCTACATTATAGATTCATTCACGAAGCACACCAGGGTGGACGATTCCGTCTCAAGAGAAGCTATCAATTCTTCAAAATCTAGGTTTTAGGCCTTGATAGGTCCCCAGTTGTTCCTGCTGCTATCTGTCGTCGTAGATGTAGAGTATGCCATCACGCTTTAGTCTGCAATTTTCATGCGACGCCGTGGAGAATATAAGGGATTTAGATTTTCCAAATCGGTGGAAATCGCGGAAACGCGCCACAGCCGTCACGAGCCAAGCACGATATGACCGTCGACGGACTTGGAAGTTGTCAGATAAGCGCTCTCCAAAGCTCTACGTCGCCCAAAGCCCAGTCATTGTTGAGCTTCCGCGATACCGCCGTTTCTCGGGCACTTAATGATACGCCATCCCCCCCTCAGCGTTTAGGCACAAATTTGTCGCACTGAGTGGGCGCCTAGCGTAGGTGCTCAGCAGCTCCTCCGAGTCCACGTACGGAAGCTAAATGAAATGCTCTTAGTCCTATATTAGCCCACCTAGAGGCGTGTCCCCAGCGAGCTAGCATTTGGTTCGCTCCTGAGCCTCTTGCAATAAATTGTGATCACTAGAGGCCGTCGTACGCTTGCCAGTGTTCATAAGCAGATACAACCTGAGGGCGATTTTTTGAAATAACAGTGGTGTAAAGTAATACAAAAACATGTAGTACTTGCAAGTTGTAACGTACCCTGTGCAGTGCACCGCATCACCTCGTGAACGCTCGTGAACGGTTGGTGAGTGTGACCGGCCCTTTGAAAGAGGAAGCGGCATTCGCGAGCATCCTCGTAGAGGTCCTGGTGCCATTGATTTCAGTTTACTGATATCATTCCTTAAGGCCTTATGCATTATGGTCGATGTCACCCAAAGGGGGTTCTCGAGTTACGGTATACACTGATTCATTCATTTATAGATACAAGTTGAGAAGGGAGAGCCGGTACCTAATCTCTGAGCATGTATGTAAAACTTGTTTAACGAATGACCACTGCTCCGCAACCGAAGTAGGCTTTCCTGGCGGATACAAGCCAACAGTTTTCTAGGGCTCGCTCTCAGGTTAAGATCTAGGATGTTTTCCTACTAGAGGACGCGCTGATTGCTGCCTAGGCAAGGTGAGCACAGCAGACTGGGCGTGTGTATAACTCTGATGATGACATGCCTTGATTAGAGCCGATCCAGCGTCTCTATGCATCTTCTTCTTTGCCATTTCACTGTGGTATTTGAGTCGCTGTTTATAGGCTTCGCGTATGGGCCAATCTCCAATATACTGATGCTGTACCTTCATCAGTTCGGTGCTCTAGAATGTGAAGTAAGTTAGCCGTGCATCTCTAGCAAATTGCGCACCGTACCTTTTTAATGAGATTGGTCAAAAGACCTTGGTCTTGATGGGTAAAGGACACCGTTGCATCTAGCTGTCCTTTAATCATCACATCGACGTGGTTCTTCAGACAGCCGCTTAGTTTCGCCGTAACAAGTCAATGATTGGACTCACCATCATCCGCTTGTACTTATTTCCTTCCCAATTTAACGCGCTTTGCAGATTGAATCCGCCACAGTTACGCCGTCCAGCCTCACCCGGAGGCTTAGGTATTTGTCTCCGCTTAGGCAAGGGTGGGGGCGCTTCGCCTTCGGTTTCATCGCTTCCGTCGATGCTGGTCAATGGCGATCCCTCACGGGTCTCCGAGTACGAGTCATGTAACGGCGTTGGCTCTATAATCGGTCTCGATCTCAGCTCTGGGGAGCGATACGCCGGTCTTTCGTACGGCGATCGGGCTGTGTGCCGTTTCCGAATTTTTCGGGCCAGGTCGGCCCGAAGGGTAATACCAGGTAGGGGCGGAAGTGAACCCCGGTATTGCCTGATCTTTCCGGTGAAGTCTGCTCGAGCGGCGATATCAGGGAGAGGCGGGAGGCTGTCGAGCTCGAATTGTATGCGGGTTGTGAATAGAGGAAGATGAAGGCACACGGAGGGAGCCATTTTTGCATCTTACTTTCCTGTCTCCGTTTCATACTTATATGGTCCTTGAATAATTGCTATGGCATCAAATCAATGTGCGGCACAACAGCTATTGTTGCATGGAATGGAACACACCTTTGCACTGAGTCATAAGTTGCGAAGCGAAACGCGTCCACAATTGCGTTTGACGCCTGTGACTCTGCATACAATAAAGCGCCAGACACGCTTATTGCGGGACAGACCGGATTTTGACCCGATTTGACAATTAGATGTCCGCCGTGAGGCCTTGAGGGCTTGTGATTTGGTGCGTCAACGATAAATGAGATAAGTCTGTAAGCTGTAAGGCCGGTGTCCACCGGCATGGCCCGATACCCTCTTTATTTGTTCCAAAGCTGAGTAAAGAATATAAAATTTAATCGTAGCATGTTATATAGGGTACGCAATGGGCACGAGCTATTTAAGAGTTGACATGATTTTCGCGCACTCCTGCCCAGAGAAACTTGCCTTCGAGTCACGCACAGGCAAGTTCTCCGTGGAAAAAGTTGGTGGTGTTTGGCCTAGAATGATGAAAACGTGCTATTTTTAAAATCTTCAAATCTACTGCCAAAACCCGGACAGGGTCCATCCACTAAAACCCTCTACCTAAAGGTATCGGGGATTATTTACCAGTAGCCCATTGTACTCACTTTCCAGAGCACTTAGAGAATATGCCGTTCAACTGGAATTTGTTTGGAGCTGAAAAACAGGTTTCTACATTTCATTTTGCCCGCGTCACCTAACTTCAATTTGGGCCTGCAGTATCGGATTGTCGCTCGTCTTCACGGAACTACTGGACCAGTCAACTGTTTATCCTTCACTCGAGAAGGCAAACTGCTTGCAAGCGGAGGTATGTTCAAATACCCTAGCTGAATACGCATGTTATTCCATCCATATCACTAGCCGACGACCAAGCCCTACGAATCTGGGACGTTAGAGGGAAATGCCGCCTTCAAACCCTTCAAGATAGATCTGGACGCTGGGGACAAGTGACTTGTCTGAAGTGGTTGCCTATTAGTTCAGCCGAAGGAAGTACTCTCTGTTTTGGAACGGGGAGGGGCCTTATTCTTATTTATCAAGGAGGAAGAGATTCAGTTAGTGCACTTCCTCAGCCACAGTGCGTCATGCGACTGAATAGCCATATTACATGGTAGCTGGCAAATTTCAGAGAAAAATCCATGACAAGCGCTTTCGCTATCAATGATCCTGTTGAATCCATCGATTATGATCGCACAAAGAGCCGCCTAGTTGTCTCAAGTCACTGTGGTAAAATTAAAATGTACGGTGTTGATAAGAATTGTAAGTGAGCTACGTCTAGAGTCTTCAGTCAGATAGAAACGAGGTTTTTGCAGGGATACTAACCTTGATGTGGGAGAAGAGCATGGTGGCTCCAGCTATCGGTACCCATTGCGCGATTCCAAGGTCCATCCGCTTCGTTGTAAAGGGAGAACAAATCCTCGTTTTTGGACTAGAAAGCGGCATTATGTGCGTATATATTGATTTTTAATCTCAAATAAATGTTCACTGTGATGATAGGGAGGCAAGAATATCAGCCACGGGAACCAATGAGTGGAGTAAGACACTGAACAGCAGCATGTATGAAACCCAGGACTTTATAGTTCAAAGCAACTTGTTGACCTTATATCTCTAGTGGTAATGCTTTCCTTGACTCAGCAGAAAACATCCTTGTTGTGGATAATCTTGTTTATGGTTTTGACTTATACAAATATCCGCACGCCACGCCTTTCAACACAATAGAGATTCCAAGGCGAACCCCTTTTGTGCACGGGGCCGCTTTTGTTGAAAACGGAGCACGGATTGCTTGCGGAAGCGATCATGGAATAATTTACTTGCATTCTCTCGAAACAGGAGAAATGTTGCAGAGGTTAAAGCATGGATCTCGAAGTTCCATGATCCAAGCATTAGATGTAAGCAACGCCTTCAATCTCATCGGATTTAATAAAGTTCATGGAGCTCTGTCTCTTGCAAGGCAATTAAAGCCAATAACTGTCATTTAATGGCAAGCGGGAGCAACGACAGTCATCCTTCTATCATTATTTGGGAGAGAGTAGTGAGTTGTCTGTTTCCGAGATAGAGAAAGATTCGCATCTGATTTGTTTAGACTACAGCCCACATACAGAAGAATGGTGGAAAGGAGCCTTCCGATTCCATTTATATGCTTTTAACAATCAATTTCATGGTCATTATTATATTGTCTTTGGCCGTTGGGCTGAGTCGTGATCAGAAGGAAGCCGTTATTGCCGTCAGTGTCATTTCCAAGCTTGGGATGCAAAATGTATACTTAATGTCAACGAGCAGGACGCACAGAAGTTCATAAGATCTCCTTCTTCTGAGCCTTACCAATCAGATAGCCGCATGTACACGGCGCGGAATTCGCGGTTGTCCATAGAAAGATCTAAAGCTCTTCTCCAGAAAAAAGGGATCAACATCGATGATCCGGAATGGAGAGAGCAATTGGACGGTTTGGACTAGGCTCGAAGCGTATTGGTGGAGATCGCAAGGGCCGGGAATGTACCACGATGGTTCGTAGTATACAGTACGGAGTGCGATTAGAAAGTCCCAAATGAAAGCGACAGCGTTTGTGATTCTACTGATGCGAAGTATAAGTTCGCGATAGCCGCGCACAATACATTCCCGCGCACCATCCGGCGCCACGCCCCTGCCTGCCTCGCATCGTTCGACGCACCCTGCGTACCCTAACCCTTTGCTACCACTTTTATGTAAGTTTGAATTTTTTTAAGTCATCCTCGAGACTGTTGGTGAGATTATGAACTTATGCGGTGGTGTGTCAATAGGCGCCGGTGAAAAGAGCGGTGAGGTAGGGACTGCTCGTTTCTCCAAGTCCGGCGCCTATTGATACTCAGATACACCCACCGCTGGCAGCAGTTCGAAGGACCTTTAGGTGGGGTTCTTTCCATCCAGGAACCCACCTAACAGGTGAAATCGCTTCGATGCTTATCCACCCAAATCCATATATGGATGCAGATCCCTACCCCTATCCATCTCTGAGTGATATGTTACCATCGCTCATGGATTGTTGATGATCTCGTTGCATCCCTAAAACATCACTTGATACTGCCACATTTTTTTGTTACTTAGTGCATGGGCTACGTGTAGCAATAGTTTATCCTTGCAGTGTAGATATTTTACTGTCTCGAAGGATTTATTTAATGGAATAATCGCGCCGCGTTGCTTGGCCAGAGCGATCTGGATTCTGATCATGAATGTCGTATACCGCGCGATGTGGCCTGCGGGATAGCAGCGTAGGGCTCATGTCCCAGCTACCACCCGCGCGGCGCTCCTGAAAGATGGCAATATTATAGCAGTAAGATACTAAAGGCGGCGGCAATAGCAAATTGTAGCCCAGAACCTGCAAATTTGTGCAGAAGCGCGGGGCCGCCTTGCTCGAGATTTGCGGAGGGAGGTGTAACCAAGAACCGATAATTATAAAAAAGAGGCTGAGCTGACCTTCTTCAAGCTGCAGGCGCCCGCACTGAGTGTGTTCCTGACCTCAATTTGACCCCTTACTAGGCCTTACTTCTCTGGCGTCCAGAAACCCGCCTGAAATCAGCGCATTCAATCTTACGCGCGTGTGTTTGTCGCGCCGTTGCAGGAGCGAATACTCTAGGTGTAATGAGGTTATGGCACGCGCGTCGCGGGGCAAGTGTTGTAATTGCTCCGACAAATCGCCGCCTTGATTTTTCCACCAGTCGGATTGCCTTTGCAAAAACGCGAGAACTCTGCGCATCTCTTCTTGGAGAAGCTCAACTTTCTCCGTCCAGCGTCTAACGCGGGCCCGTGAAAGGCTGTCGGTCGGGGCAGCCTCACTGACGGACAGGGAAGGAAAGGACGAAGGTATCGTGTATTTTTGGGGACGGTAGATAGCGTACAGAATACATGTATCTAGTCTTTTATACTATTTAGTGCGTCAGGTGATAAATGGAATAAAGATGAGGAGGAAGAAAAAAACAGGTGATGCGGCGCGTCGTACAGACACGCCGACGCGGTGGAAAACAACGCGCGACAGGGGCAAATGGAGGACGGCGCGCGTGTGCGGTGGAAACGCGAGAGGGAGGAGCGGACGCGTGTGTACGCGTGCGTGTGCGACGACGGCGCTTGAGTGCCTCGTCCGAAACGGGAAATGATCAATGAGCGCTTAAGGGTGCTCGTCGTAAGTCGGCGTCGGCCAGGCTTACAGCCCGCGTATTACACCATTCAATTCGAAGGGCTTAATCAAGGTGTGTTTAGAAATATATCCAGTCCACAAAGATGATGACGTATTCCGAGCCAAACGCCACTGCAAGTGACACGGCCAAGTCGCCATTGGAAATGGTGCGCCCCGGAGCGGAGCTCAATCGACGCAAGCCCAAGGCATCCGATTATGTCGACGTGGTGAACGCGCTCATTCTAAGGGCCGCTTCTGAGTATGAATCCCTGATCTCAACCAGGGATGCCTTTCCCGATACTGCGAAGAAGAGAAAATGGGCCAAACTGGCATGGAACAATGCAGGTTTGGCCGCTAAAGAGTCGTATCCCCTTCTCGACTCTATTAGCTTACTGGTTTGTGGCGTGATTCATCTGTATGTGTTACTGAACTGATTATACGCCATGCCAGCTTCGTAACCGAGGGTCTAGAATCCGAGGTGTGGCTCTGTGTAATTGAAGTAGTAGATAGTGCATATCTATTATAATCTGGTTGCTCACCGCTTGTATTTCGCTATGCGTCTGTGTTACCGTATGAATGGTCAGGTAATCTACAACGGCGCAGCCTCGGCAAAACGTTAAGGATTTTTAGATGGGTTTTCTACTTTATCAAACCGGAATATGCCGAGCGTAGAAACGTTTAGAAAGCGGTTTAGATTTCTACATAAACCGTTAAGGAAAGTCATCAGTTATTTACTAGTAGGCGCTTTCTGTCCTTGTTCTATCTTTGTTCTATTCGCGGTTCTAGGAGCGCCACCGTTCTAATTTTGCATTCGCACATTTTCCTCGCTAACCCTGCATCCCTTGTTGTGGCTTCTTCCTTGTAAAAAGGTTGCCAAGGTGCTGGGAAGTTACTTTCATGAACAAAGACACAAAAAAGAAGCATATCATTATGTACTCTGGACAGTAAGAATGTCGTCAGCGTGTTACGCATAGACAAAGGACATAGTACGCGCTCAAAACCCTTCAACGGTTTATAAAGCTGCTGAAGCCAAAGGTTAAGTCCAAAATACTCAGAATGTTCAATTTACTCGAGAGCCTGATGCATTCCCCAGACGTAATCTCAACCTACTGTTTTTTTTATAAAAAATTACCGCTGACGCAAACTTCCATTTTTTTGAAGAAATATTACTTGCAAAAAAAATTCAAAGGAAGTGGAGGGCCCGTTAACACTCTGGCATTCAACAAAACCGCCGCTTTGCTTGCCAGTGGAGGTAAGCTATTCACGTTTGCCTTCAGCTCAGCTCTGACACAGACCTGGTGCAGGAGACGACGAAGTTGTGCGCGTATGGGAGTTGACGACTGGGAACGAATACCAGCAGCTGTCGGATTTGAATGGTCGCTGGGGCCAGATCACCTGCCTCGCGTTCATATATCCAGAGTCTGCTGGATTACCGTCGGAGTGGATATTCTTCGGGTCTGGTAGGGGGTCATTTTTGTTGTATAGACGTAAAAGAGATACGGTATGTTGCTGAAAAGGAAACAGACTGTCATCAATCTGATGATATTATTGCAGAGAGACTTCGTTCAAATCCTGAACAAGAATGTTTTCGCAGCCGGGGACAGCGTTGAAGCGTTTGATTACAATCCTGATACCAGACGGTTGGTTGTATCGAGCCATTACGGCCATGTATCTCTGTTCAGTCACATCGGCGGGGAGTTGAATTGTGTTTGGTCGAGAGAACTCCCAGATTCAATTCCTAGGGCCGTCCAATTCCATCGGGGAGGAGTGAAAACCATCCTGGTTTTTGCCCTTGAGACAGGGAAGATGTGGGTGTCCTATCCCCTTTGATCGCCCTTGTATGCATATCTCAAAGATTAATTTCACAGCACTTCGCTCGACATAGAAAGCTCTTTCGAAGTGAACTCCAAAGTCTTATCATCAGCGATGTAAGCTTTTATTTAATTGTTTTCCAAGTCAATGAATAAATATGGAATTTGTCCAGCGGAAACGTCGCCATGTGTCCCATATCTTCCTCTTACTTGATTGATAATATGGTGAATGGCTTTGATTTATACTTTCCAAACCGCACTGCCGCCACCCAATCATTCAAAGTCACCGCAAGCAAGAAGTACGTGAAACAGGCAGTATTTGGAGAGAAAGGAATGGCGGTTATATGCGGGAGTGACCATGGCTTAGCATATGTCTTCGACATCAACTTATCAGGAACACCTCAGAAATTAAGCCATGGGAAGGCGGACGAAATGATCCAAGCAGTTGCGGTAGGTTTGCGTCTCATAGTCATGCTGACATGTGCACTAACAGAATGCATAGTCTGCGTCTGCGAACGGGAATCATTATATTGCTACAGGATCGTCAGGGGGCAGGTTTGATGTCTGCTTGTGGGAGAAGAAGGCGGATGGTCCACGGCGCAAGACTGGGAAACCACAACAGCAATTCGATACATTGACGACCGTCAATCTTATCTTTTTTTTTTTTTTGTGTATTGTTACATCTGACAGATGGCTGCCTCCCATTGTAAACGTGAGTTCTTGTCTTTGAGGAGGAAGTACTGGACTGACTCTGCAGTAGACAATTAGCGATCTGACGGCTGATTTCGAAGGAGTAACGTACTCACCCTGGCAAGCCGAGGATTTGGGGCATATACCTGCCGAGGAGGATTCGGACATTGTCGGGAGGTTATTGCATAGCTTGGACGATGAAACACCGAGGAAAACCCTCGGGATGCAACCAGCAGAAATAGAAGAAGGATCTTAATATATATATAAGGGGAGCAAAGTCTATTGCAGAGGATTGTGTATTTCAGGGCCTGGAGCCCGAATCCATTTCATATACGCAGTGTGTATTCTACAATGCCCAATGGATGAGCCGGCTCTCATCTTCCAAAGGGTTCCCCAGGTAGATGCGAAGAGAGTGCGACGCTGTCATTGGCAACACCACCCGGAATATTCCTACCGCTCACCCCAGCCGCAATGAGCTGGCACTCTCGCTCTCCCCGTATTCTGTGTGCCCTACACTCAGCTCAGCGACACCGACACCCGTCTTTTCGACGCTCGGATCGCGCGCACATGGCCGCCTGGGAACCAGACCTCAGGCGCAGCGCTGGCACTCGACGCCCGCGACGTGGGCGCTGCGATGCGCGTATGCTCCAAACACGATTGGCCGGCGCATTTATCCCCTCCTGGAACGGTTCGTACGTACCCCTGTTTAGTAAAGCCGCACCTACCTGTCAACACGCTGCTCAGCCCGACGAAGTCATCTCACAGAATCTGCCACCTGCGCGAACATTGCAGCGAACGGCCATGGATGATGTTCATGGGCCTTGTATCATCACTCCTATGCTTATCGATGGGAAGTTTTCCGAATTGATAAAATGTGGCCCACACCACGGCGACCAAGAATTTATTATTTGACGCGCACGGACCTTGCTTCACGTCGACGACGAAGTTTTTCAAAAATAAATTATTTTAACATGTATACTCTTTTTTAGTCAGTGAGCCATTCTGAGCAGATTATGTATACTCAATTTAAGGTGATTTTTCGAAGTTTCAGCATTTTTTTGGCGAAGGGACCATGCCTGAATGGCGGGGGATTTTTTGACTCGTGTAAACAGCGACGAGACCGCCCAGTCCGCTCGCTGTGCTCGCTCGCAGATGCCAGCGGCCTAGCTAGCGGACGCATCTATAAGGCAGCAGGTGCGAGGGCACGCGCATGTCGAACGCGCGCTTTACGAACGCGTCACGGAGAAACGCCAAGGCCATTCTGCTTGCAACGCCGCCGCATCTGTTCGAGCGCCCGTACGGATCAACTGCCCGGGATCGGTGCACGGCGCCCAGCACATTCAGTCACAGCGCCAGGGTATCGTGCATCCTGATTGCCGTGGTCAGCGAGACCGCAGCGCGGATGTGAGCGACCTGCGTACCTTGGCGGGTCCGCCCTGATCAATGACCGTCGCTATGCCTACCGCGTGAGAGCAGTCCGCCATAGCTCGTTGTCGGCGCGCGAGCACCGTCGTCAAGCAGGCCTAGCCGCCGCGTCGCATTTCGTGTATTGCCGTCGCCTGTATGCTCGGCGCGTATGTAACTGCTGCGCTGCGTTCGTCGTATTCAATAGGCGTAGGAGCGGAGGAACGGGGCGTAGCACCCGTGCGTGTCACAACTCAAGAAAAGGGAAAGCTAGGTAAGTTGGGGAGCGGTGGCTACGGATTTGCAGCTGTTGGTCAGCGAGGTGTGGAGGAGACAGCGACTGAGCTACTCACCCGGTTCCATTGCCCCGGCTCCATGGCCCCTCCCCCTGCCCCATAATCTCGGCGCGCTTCCTCGATGCGCGCGTGTCTCGTTGATGCATCCATGGCTTCGCCTGTGATGCGGAGGGCAGCCGGTGGGGGTTGGCGGTAGATGCTGCGAAGCGGCTGTAGTAAAGGGCGGGCAAGGGCATGGCTCAGCGGTGCCGGCCCAAATCGACCGGGCCGGAACAGCGCCGTAAGAGCAACGATTCGTCGAAGATTCGAGGAAGCGGGCACGGGACGCGCCGAATCGAAAGGTGGCGGCGAAAGAAACGGCGGAAGCGTGCTCCGACAGCTGTGCGTCGCGTACATCGGCGGCGCAGGCGGCGTGAAGGGCGTTGCTCAGACCGGTGCCCTTTGTGCACAGTCCATGAGGATCCGTCGGTCGATGCGGAATGTAACGGCCGGGCTTAGCTAGGTCAGAAGTACGTCAGAAGCCTATCCGAACGAGCGGAGAAGGGCCACGAGGTCTAGGGCCGCGGATGGTCGATGCGTCACGGGCGGGCTCACCCTGCGATGGTAGGGCCTTTAGGGGATACGTAGCATGCGGCAACGCGCATCGCCTCGAGCGGAGAACCGTGGCGCATTCGCCCGCTGGCGAGGGCCTCGGCTCCAAAGTCCGACATGGCCAAGACGAGCATCGCCCCGACCTCTGCGCGTGCTAGGATCCGCCGCGTCGCCTGTTGGTAAGACGTCACGAGCGGATGCTTGCAACGGCAGCACATGGCCCTCGGGCCTCCGGTTTTTGGAAGGCGGCCGGCTGCTGGTGGGGCTAGAGATGCGTTCGCAGGCTTGAAAGAAGGCGGGGCGAAGCTTTTGGCCCTGGTCCGGCGGCGGCTGCTTTGCTAAGGGCGCCAGTTGGATCGACTGCTGAAGCCTATGAGCAGAAGTATAAGCCTGCGTCTCGCAGCGTCACGGCAGGGACTTGGCTACGACGGCCTGTCTATTGGGATGCATCCGTCGATATCCTTCTCGGGAAAGCTCTTGGCCACATAAGCGCCGTGCGCCGCAGGTAGCTTCTCGCTATCCAACGCAGTTTTAACGCTTGCGCCCTCCTGTATCTT
>JAEKIV010000564.1:0-20959 GCA_016801325.1 Hypholoma fasciculare
TGACTGCCACGGTGAGGATTCCTGGACTGTCTGAACTCCTGGCATCAGCATTGAAATGGAGGAACATTTATGGAATTACAAACGCCGACAGGTTGAGAAGTCCCAAACCCATGCATGGCCCAAAAAATTAAAGCGGTGAACATGCAGCGACGATAATGGCGTTCGGCTTCGTTGAAGTGGGCGAATTCACATTCTCGTGAGATGACATCGACAAGCGCATTTCCCACTCGGGCGTACGAGACCTGCTCGGGCGGCGAGCATATGACGCCCTCCACAAGGTCGCTTGTCGACGAATGGCAAGCGCTCGTCTGACCCGAGCGGAGCGTCAGTACCGCGCAAAGGCGCTGAAAGCAAATTGCTCACTTTCGAGGATCCGTCCGCACCAGCCAGAACCCTGTTGCCAAACCCTTCGACTGATTGACGGAGATATTGCGCCCTGCGACCTTCCGCCGCTTTGCTTCCTAACCACCCAACGCGGCTTCGAGATTCGCAGTCACCAATTCCGTCTGAACCGGGGCGCTTGCCCGAACCACCGCCTTCACAGCATCGGCGCGATCACTCTGCCTCCGTCTTGCGCTTGCGACAGTTTTGTAAGCTTTTCTTGGAACCCTGCTGGGGCCTTTCGCGAGCTGTGTCAGGCCCAAGGGAGGCGTCTTTAAGAGGTAGCCGGAGTACATGCGCTGCCCGAGATTTGTTGGCGTCGTCGCGTCCGAGTTCGGCGCCCTCGGTTGGCTCGAGAAGCGCGGCCCCTTCGATGTCAGGATCGCTGCCGTCAGACGGCCGCGCAACGATGGCTGTGTCGCCCTCCTCCATCGTCAACTGCTTTAAAAGCGGAGCGAGTTCGAGATCGGGCAAAATCAGGGAATGGACTTCATCCGCTGCAATGGGCGAAAAGGGATAACTCCTTCCCGCTCCTTGTCTGAGTGATGGGCAGTAAGAGTAGGGCGCCGGCAGCAGGGGCACACTTCACACCTGGCGGGGAGGGGTTCATCGACGTTCATACTCGAGAGGCGGGGAGCTGGTGGGCATGTAGAGCGTTAGTAAGCGGCGTAGAGGAGTAAGGGGCGGAGGGAGGCGCCGCGAACAGCGTTCAATTCGCCGCCTGCACCCCGCAGTCCCAGACAAGTCAGGGGGCGTAATCTTTAGCCGATGCGCAGTGTGCATACAGTTATGAGTGCATACAGTTATCAGGCCCCGAACTTCCAGATGAGTCTGCGGGGCTTCTCTCACGAGCATTCAGGCAGAGAAGACCTCGTTGCGCATTCTACGCGCGATTCGGAGCGAGGAAAAATTGCTTACCATGTCCCAAAATGCGAGGAAGCCGGTGCGTCGGAAAAGCGGACGTAGACCGGGGTACAGGCGTCTCCAGAGCGAGTTCAGTAAAGACGAGCGGCTCGATGCGTAGAGGTGGGTGAAGAAATGGGCCGTAAGTGAATATTAAGAATGCTTAGGCTCGTACCCAGCCGATTCTCCGAACCGATCATATTACATAATGAGAAAGCGCGTGACCTACGGTCTGCTCACACGCCATGGGGCTCTCAAGCCTATTGAAACCAATCTTGCATTTCTGGTGCCTGCGTTGTATTCAACAAGGTCGCGATGGGCCTGATAACCCCTACAAAGACTCGGAGTTGGCTAGACGACCGTAAGCTAACGTCCACGCCTCAGTGCGCGTTTGTTTAAAAAAGTATAAAAAGAGACTCAAGCATTCGTGCACCATAGTTGAACGTACATTGTGCTTAGGATTATCCTTTGCACTTCTCCCTTCCTGATGCCCGTTTGTTTTTGCACCGTTCGTGGATGTCGGGACTCTCGAGGTGTTGACCCTACCTCTGGAAAGCCATTGGGCAGAATCGTGACTACGAACGTCTTGAGAACCCATCATTTGGACGAACTGGCACAAGAAACAAACAACGAACTTAACTCTAACGTGGAAGACGATGAAATCGACCGACTTTCAGCCAGAATTATTGGAGCCACGCTTGCAGATCAAATGGATGGACTATCGACAGCGGCGCCGGGCGGCCGTTTGTGGGGTCACTACTTTACAGATACAGTATTGCCGTCGCATTCTTCGCCCTTCCATTCACATGCTAGCTTCAAGCAACCTAGAGAGGACATCCCTTCCCTCTCTCAACATCGGGCCACAGCATCCAGATCTCGGGAGGCAGAGTTGTTGTCCTGCCTTTCAAGTCTCGACAAAGATATAAATACTTTTATCGCTGAAGTGGAGCTGGATGTGGGACGGATTCACCGACCTTCATCAAAGGGGCAACCGCAACCATTCCCTCTCGAGACCCTTATTAAAAAATCTGAATCACTTCAAGACCGTCTGGACACCATATCCTTCAAGTCACCAACGGTTAAGCAGCGCAAAGAATGCATTGCGGTCAAACTTGCCCCAGCAGTCGAGCTTCTTAAAGCTACTCGACACTCGTGGGATACGCGACTCGAAAAGATTGAAAAGGTCAAAACGCCGTCCAAGGGAGTGCCATTTGATACAGGTTAGCTCATCTGTCATTTTTTGACAATTTTTGTTGATTATAGTTTGATTTTAGCTCATCACTACGTACCTATTCTATCCGGCGCGGACCCAGTCTTGCAAGTCTCCTTTTTCATGATTGTGACATGCCAAATTATTCTGGGGGTTAGTCGCCGTGGTTGCAACTTTCTATTACAAATGATCCAGTACATCATTAATCTCACTGTTCTTCGAGCGGGTTCAAACATATCCCAGCGCGATCAAAAGCTCTTGTCCGACATTCCAGCTGATTTTCGACTTACCGAGGAACAGTTCCACTTAAAACCTAACTGCACTGTTGTTGCTGTATGCCCGGACAATAATTGTCATGCAACCTATTTACCCGTTTCGAACAATGATGCACCTGGATTATATCCAAGGAACTGTACCTATCGCAAATTCAAGGGTGGGGAGGTGTGCGGTGTAGAGCTTCTGCGACCTCACCGTGTTCAAGGCCGAACTATATATATTCCAATCAAGCGCTTTGTGAAGAACAGCTTCAAAGATTGGCTTGCAGGCTTGCTCTCCCGCCCTGGCCTTGAGGCAAAGATGGATAAAGCCTGGACAACACATCTTAACGGTCAAGGCGATGACGTCCACAGGGAACTATGGGATATATTCGATGGTGAAATTCTACGTAACTTCAATGGTCCCGATGGCAAGCGTTTTGGTCTTGGAGGAGACGAAGGTCGATACGTCTTCTCTCTGTGTTGCGACAACTTCAATCCCTTGGGGAATAAACAAGCAGGAAAAAGCTATTCAGCTGGAATGGTTTCTCTGATATGCCTGAATCTCCCTTCTGACATACGGTATAAGCCTGAGAATATGTTTCTCTACGGAATTATCCCAGGTCCACTTGAGCCGCCTCTTGATTGCATGAATCACTACCTGAGGTTCCTTATCGATGAACTTTTAGAGTGTTGGTCTCCTGGAGTTCAATTTTCTCGGACCCATCAGTATTTTTATGGACGCGTGGCTCTCTGCGCCCTTATATGTCTCGTTTGTGACCTGGTTGGAGCTCGAAAAACTATTGGATTTGGTGGTATTGGGCACAAGCAGATGTGTGCTCTTTGTCACTGCAAACGTGGCCTGTCTGGACCCGAAATCACGAATATGGATTCTTGGCGGAGACGAACCAACGAGGATTACCGTGCAAGTGCTCAACGGTACCTAGACGGCGAAGACGACAAAGAGCGAGAGACAATATTCAAGGAAACAGGCATCCGCTGGTCTGAACTTTTACGCCTTCCTTACTTTGACCCCTCTCGCTTCGTAGTGGTCGACGCTATGCATAATCTATTTCTGGGACTTATAAAGGAGCACTTCGAAATCCTTGGAATACGGGATCCGGAAGATGGCATTGCATTTAGAGTTGACATACCTCTCTGGCTGTACAATGCTTTGAACGACTCACAGATAAAGAGCGTAGAGCGTATAGTTCGACTTTTACAATGCTCTTTGAACAAGAAACTTGCTACCGATGAATCTGAGTTTGATATCTATCTCAAGAAACTGCAAAACTGTCATGCCGTAGTACTGGAGAAATTTTGCCGTGCTTTTAACATATCCCTATCTCTATCGGCGGACCAAACTGTTGAAAAGAAGAAGATAAACAAGGTTGATTATGCACGAGCAATACTCAATTGGGTAAGTTTCTCTCCTGGTCAGGTGCTTCATATATACTCGAACATGATTCTCCCCTTTTAGAGGCTGGCTCAAGCAGAATTCTCTGCAGATTCGACTGCTGATTTTGATAAGGGATGTGTCCTCACAGTTGAAGAAGTTGCAACAATGCGCTCAGACATCGCTAATATGGTAACACCATCATGGTTAACATCAGTTCCTTATGATCTAGGTGCAGCTCGGCACGGGAAACTCAAAGCCGACCAGTGGCGTATTCTCGCAACAATATACCTTCCAGTTTCTCTACAGAAATTGTGGGATACACACTCTCCACGGTCAACACCACTTCGCAAAAAGTTGCTGGATGCAACTATGGCTTTGATATCTGCTGTTGTTATTGCAACTTCCCATAAAACATCCAGACACATGGCGGGCTTGTACCTTCAGCATATGCAATCTTATTTGCATCTAATGCAAGAACTACTCCCAAGATATAATTTTCGCCCCAACCATCATATGGCTCTGCATCTCGCTGAATACCTTCGCTTCTTTGGACCTGTTCACGCTTGGTGGACATTCCCTTTTGAACGCTTGATAGGCATGCTCGAAAGGACGCCGACCAATTTCAAGATGGGTAAGTCACCTCATTATTTCAAGTTTGTGCTGCTAAAGCTATGAATTAATTGTTTCCACAGGACAAGTTGAAGAAATTATGACTAAAACATTTGTGAAGTCTGCAAACCTTCGCTCTCTCCTATTGAAGGACCTTTGTCCAGAGGCTATAGCAAATTGTCAGCGTCATTTTGTGAAATTTCTTAGTCCCGATATCCGTAATGGCACCCTTATCGATATCAATTCATTTCTGTCTGATCCAGAAAATGACCCTCCTGCTTCCGAACCAGATAGGGCGATAAAAATCACATTATCTGAAACCACCTTCAAAGCACTGCGCCTCCGCTTTCCAAACACAATTCCCACGATCCGGCGTATCATCACATTTCATACATTCGAAGGGCGCACATTTACTACCTGCTCGCGTCATGAGGGAAACAGTTCCGTGCTGGTCAGATCAAGTTTAGACAACTCTTTGAAACCCGCGCGGATACAAGAAATTTTAGAAGTCTCATCAAAGGAGATATTATATGTTGTTCGCCATCACCGTAGGGTTGTGGGTATCCCTGATCCATTTGCCAAGTATCCATTTCTGCATATATCTTTATGGTCGGTAACATTAGGAAACTGTTCAATTATCCGCCCAGAAGAAGTTGCCTCTCATTTTGCTAGTATACCTTGCTCTGCAAACAGTGAAAATAACTCTCTTGCAGTGGTTTCTCTATATAGAGTGAGCGAAGCAGCTATCTCACCGTGATTGTGTCCGAATCACTGATGCCAGTGTCCAATTTCTAGGAATATTGATTTCTTCTATGCGCTACAGGACTGCTAGTAGTTAGCCGGTAACATCGATAGTACTGATGGCTCAATTTTTTTGATTTATGAAAAGCAGCTGAAAATTTATCTGAATCGTCATATGGGCCTTGTGAAGTATGAAATTTCTGAAATGACGGTGCACTGAGCTTCTTATGTGTCCCAACGCCCCATGCACCAAAAACGCAGTAACCGGCGGCACAGGTGGTGGCGACTGGTCGAACCGCGCTGATATGTTCCACTGACCCATATACACTTTCTTGATTGCTTGACCTGCTGTCCACGATCGTCTTCAGATCCTCCTTGGCCCCGTTGAACAGCGATCGTCTAGCCCGTCACTACCGTGACAAAGGCCTTATATTTCACAGATTGGCTTCGACATCCCTAATCACTTCTTTACCGTACCGTACGACACTGATGTATGGTTGAATTTCCCCGCGAACCAACTTGGTGGACGGGATTTTCTATGGGGTATAACAGGTTATGCGGTACATGGGTTACAGCAGGTTCGACTGTATCCGCCACCTGCGGGGGAAATGCTCGCTTCGCCATCCGAGTCGTGTACATCACAGTTGAGTGAACCGTATACAGTACTGATAATCGATGTTGCGTATATCTTGTATTCCAGTGGAAAATATTGGTTTGGAACCTTTGGAAGGAGTTGCGCCGGGAGACGCCGGGGCCATTTCCCGATGTGTACATACGTGCCGCAGAGCGTTTTTGACCTTCCCCATGTAAAAAAGCGTCGATATATATCCTTCAAATTGTTTGATATATGCTTACCCTAAGTGTCCTAGGACCTAAAATACCAAAGAAATTCAGTCATTAGACGCTCCTCGCCATTTCAATGAGCAAAACACCGCTCAAAGCTGTAGGCTGACAACTGCAGCTATTACGCGCAAAGTGGCCACTTTTCTTTGATATAAATGTAGTTTATATTTTCAGCTACTTAAATATGTAATTTTATGTAGATTGAGGTAGAAGGAAGTAAGATATACTTAGGACCAGGAAATCCGAAACGAACGCCAGTTCCGCTCGAGGATTTTGTTCCAGAAAGTTTGGCTTTGTTTTGTTGCCTGGTTCCACGCTTAGCCGAAGATTGCTCGCATAAGTATCTACGCGCTTAAACAGACTTAAACTCAGGTCGCAAACTTGTCTCGTTCTTCCCGCCGCCGCCGCCGGCGTGGAGAGGTACGCCAGTGGGGTTGGTTCTGTGGCTTCAGTGTGCAGTACACTCCTCTTGGCTCCGCCGGAGCTTGGAGTGCTACCGCGGCTGTCCTAACCCGCTCTCCTGTTGCTGCTGGTGACTCTTGGCCATCTACCATCGCCGCCGCTTCGGGGAACGTTCGCGACAAGCCCATAGTACGTTCCTCTCCCGCTGCGCGCGTCGCGCACTGACACCTCTCGCACGAGCAGAATTTATGCAATATTCGATTCGCCTCAAAACACGTTCCTCGCAAGCAACGGCCGCGACAAAATAACGTGAAAATGAATAGGTCGTAAGCTTACGAGGCTCGCGCCAACGGGAACGCCCGTCGAAGTAGACCCACCGTCTAGTCTGAAACTGCAAGAATTCAGAACTGCATGGGCGGAGGGCCGTTTCTGTCCCCCAGACTTGTCCGGGACTGGGGGGTGCGGGGTGACGGGGCTACGGAGACTTCTAATTGCTGGAGTACGACCGCCGACTCCCCTGCGGGTGCTCGCAAAACGCATTCTACTACGCGATGGCGATTGTATACGCTAGATGGCGTTATTTACGGCGGCTCGGCATCCCTCTCGACTGTCGAGCATCACGGTCTGCTGGCCTTTAAGAGTCCCAACAACACCCAGTTACAGGTCCGTTCCTTGGTCAGCGAGGTAAAATAGCCACCTCGTCCCGCCAGGTGCGAAGTGTACATGTTTTGCATACGTTCTCAGCAACTTGCTTTGCAGACCCGCACTGGTAAGGCATCCACTTCCTACGCCACCACACCCGGGGAAGCCTTGCCGATTTCAACCTCGTCCCGCTCCTCAAACTGCTGGTCATGCACGAGGACGATGCATCGATTGATTCCCAGCCGTCTGACACCGCCAATTTTGAAGGGTCCTGGCAGCCCAACAGGCATAGCCGCTGTCAAAGCACCGTGAAGACAGCGGTCTGGGCGAGCACGCCAGTCGCGACGGAACCGGTGACTGCGCATCTGGAACCTTCACTCGGCTGCCCATGCCACAACACGCCAGTAATTCTCCATCCCCCGCCATGAGCCGCGAAGATTTACGCGTCAGTTGCATGCCCAGCAGGCTTACAGCTTTCAAGCCGCGCTCGAGCATTGCGATTGGGAACGCCGGCCTGCGAACAATCGATTACGATAAGTGTGGGGATTAACGGAAAAGAATTGAAACGCGCAAATCAGCCAGAGAATGGAAAAATTCCCTGCAGTACGTGCTTCCCCGGGGCATTGTAGCATTCAAAATTCAACTGATTTGTACCCGACTGCTTTCCAGATATCGGACTCATTCTGAAGGCCCCTACGCAGTTTCACATTTCAGTTGGGAGTGCGACTCTTTCTCCCTCTCTGGAGCCGAGGTTTGTTGGATTATCCAGTATGATACCACCGACTACAGGTGATGGCTCTGGTGTTTGAAGTCTGCTGGATTATCTGCCATATTTCAACACCCCGTCCTTGTTTGGAACGCCCATGCCGCGACTTTTTCGGCGACTTTTTCACGTCTTCTGGTCAAATTCTGTGCAGGCTGCCCTGACTGGTGCACAACTTGAACGCAACCGTCGGAAATCCACGGATGGGTTACCCGATATTATCGATCCCTGAAACCAACTTTCTCCATTCAATTTCAAGTACGCCAACAACTTCTCTGGACATAAGGCGTCTTCGTTGTCCATTAAAGCAAGGTTTTCTTACACAAGTACTTCAGAAGTCTGAAAGTGAGTATATCATAGGATACAACATTTAATATCGAAGCTGCACGTGTCCTAGATCCATCGCTGCTGTCATATTCAATGCGCGGTGCTGTGCATTTGTCAAACCAGCGAGGAATTCGTTATTGTAGACATTTCGTGGGCATCCAGTCACAGGGTCGCGCACACTCACCGGCCCAGCAGCCGATCTGATTCGCTCCCGGGGTGCATTACCACAACGAGGGCGCCCGAATGCATTTGTTGTGTTCATATTAGTGTCCACCACTTCCAATCGGTTTTGGACTTCCGAACTTCGCCATTTTCGCCGTTTGATATGATACACCCGGCGTCGTCGTAATCCCTCTCCCTCCCATCCGCTTTCGTCTGAGCTCATGCCTTGGCAACCTAGCTTGTTGATGAGTCGAAGCGTTGCTCGCCACCCTTCATCGATGTTACCGTCTGGTTTCTTAACATTACCGAGGGCAACCTCTCGCCGGTTGTCGTATAACTAGGTGCCTCAGCGAAAACCTGCAGAAGACCAGTTGAAATGGCTCACAGTGACTCTACGCGTCGAGGCTCTGCCTTGGGCTGCTCGTAAAGCTATTTCCTCCTCGCCATTTCCCGTCATCTTCATTTGGTGGGCCCACTCTCTCCTCAATCGACCAATACGCTCGTCAAACATACATCCAATATCATCCTCTTCCTGTTCGCTGAAAGGGCTGTAGTCCTGCTGCACCCTTGCAATGAACAGGTCTCGTAACGTGTGATGCCAACCCTTCTTTAAGAAATACTTCCCAAAATATGGGCGCATGGGGTCCAATCGAGGTCCGTCGCCCTCGCCGCTTTCAAACAACTCTACCTCAGCCGAATCCGCCAGCTTCACCTTCTTAATTTCGCTGTCGCGCTTTATATGCATGAGGGTGTTCATAAGCGATCTTACAGCACTCTTCGTGCCTTCAGTTGATTGAATCCAAATCTACGGCCAAAGTGACACACCAGGGCATCGGCTCTCTCTGGATTTGAACCGCGAGGCCGTATTTGTCGAAATATATTATACTTTCTCCTTATGGGACGAACTTGTCTACGAGTTTCGTCTTCGTCTTCCATCTCACTTTGAATTTCTTCATCTTTGTCGGCTTCAGATGTACGAGGATTGTCGGGCCCTTTACGGGCTGAATTCCGCTTTCCGGACCCAGTGTTCTTTTGCCTTCGGTTTCCACTCCCATCGTTTCTGGAACTTTCAGCCCCCATCCGTATATCAACTCTTCCGCCACCTCCACCTCTGGGGCGTGTGTGTCGCTGAGGAAGCGGAACCTAATGAATGGTCAGCCGAGTGGACGTCTACATACAATCAAAGAAGACCCTACCCGAGAAACGGATGGAGTAACGCCCATTTCACCTCCTCGGGCTGATGTGCGCTGTAGGGGGGATGCAATCTAACATCAAATTTTAGCAGCATTCCCTTAAACACCAAATAGGGCCCACCTGAGATAGAATGGGTGCCGGCTGCATTTCATCATTACTCTCTCTGCCACGTCGAGGCTGAAGAGGCGGGACAAATTAGCTACAACGAACCCTTCGATAAAGAAAGATTAACCTTCGAAGGTGGTGGAGGTGATGTTTGCTGGCGCGGAGTTGACTAGCAATAAATCAGACAGCATTTACTTCACGAACCAAAATGGGCCGACCTGAGATGAAGATGGCATCAGGCCCATGTCATCATCTTCATCTCTATTGCCGTGAGGCTGACGGACCGGAACCTATAGGTCCAATGAGCTTATGACAGACCGTTACATGAAGAAAGATCAACCTGAGCAGACGGTAGAGGGGATACCGATTGCTGACATGGGGTTGAAGCCTAGCATCAAGTCAAACGACATCCACTTCATGATCAGTATGTGCCCACCTGAGATGAAGAGGGAATCAGGCCCATGTCATCATCTTCATCTCTAATATTTCCGGGCTGCAGTATCTTAGTTAACTGCAGTACATTCTGTGATACAAAATACAGACCTGAGCAGGTGGTGGAATAGACGACGCTTCTCGGATCTAATGGATGGTTATTTGTGAAAATACTACAACGAAGCACCTGCACTGAAAGAGACCAACCTGAGAGGGAATTACAGTGAGGCGCACTTCAGCTTCGTCCTCTGTATCGCTCAGCTCTGATTGTATGTTAGCTTTGCCCTTCTTCTTGTTAAATTCGTCCCCGTATTTGAGCTCCTGGTTGGCCATATCAGTACGAGTCCTTCCAAAAAACCAGCAAATACCTCTGTCGCTCTGAAACCATCATTCACCTTCATCAATTTCAGCCGCATTGTCTCTGCCTCGGCCCTCGCTTCTTCTGTCTCCAGCCGTGCCTGTCTTACTTCTGCCTGCATCTTGCGAAGCGCTTCGGCATAGTCGTTTGATCCCCTACGAATTGCGTCTATGTCCTCTTCTGCTCCACGAAGCTTCTCAAGAAGCTGCTGCTCTCTCTTCTTTGACTCGTTGTCCATATTGGATCTCACCTCCTCAATGACTTGTTCAGCCTTTGCTTTGATAGCCTGAATTGCAGCTTCAGCGTCACTGTTCGCTTTCTGAGCAACTAGAACAGCCTGCTCTTGATAATTTCTGATCTGTTCCTCCATTTTGTACCTCTCATTCTCCAAAACCCGAGCTTGGTTATCTATGAAGTTTGTTTCTCGAATCTGGAATTCCTGTTGCAATTGGTTGCGGAGCCTGAGCGTTAATGTGTCGCGCTTTGATTTAATTTCAGCGTACGCACGTCGAATTTCGCGACATTATCGAGTGCTCACCGGTTCCTCATAAAATGGTCGCGCTGTCTTTGTTTGGCGCTGAAGTCGATGCATTGGACCAGCGGCGTCGTCACGGTCTTCACGCCTCAACTTTTGCTCCTGAGCAGGCCGCATCGATTGGTTCCTGTTATGCTCTGCGAAATGTGGTTCCACTTGCAGCCCGTGCGCTCCAGGACTTTCACGAAGTGTAGTCGGTGGGATCCGATGCTCCGAGGCAAAAGCTGGAAGAGTATGAGGGCCAGCATGAGGACCGGCATAAGGAACAGTGTAGGATTGTTCAGGAGTGGAAGGAGGAAGGGCGACGGGATTAGACTGTGCAGACGACGGGATAGGAGGTGGATAATTATGCACATAATCGGAGCGATCAGAAGAGGAATGCATAGCGTCCCCGTGATGCGGAAGGGGTGTCGGTGTCGTCGACTCCACATCTGGAGAGTCCCGCGAAAGCCCTAAAGTGCGTCTGAAGAACGAGGACATTATATACCCATGCGCGATATTTTGCCGGCGTACTTGTCCTGCTACGCCCTTTATTTAAAGTTCACGACTGTCACATTCTGGCATCGCATCGTCACCATTTCAGCTCCTACTAATCATTTCTCAGCTTGCGCAATTCCATTGTCCCTCATCTGCGATTTATTGATTCAGCCCCACGTAATGAAATACGGCACGGTGAGTCAAATGCAAATCAAATATTAATGGTGGGGTTCGAATGTCGGTGGGGTACCGTGTGTTTAGGCGCCTCGATGACTCTGACTTTTCTCATCAATACTGTACTTTCCCAGTTTGGGCGCTCCATAAAAGCACCCTGAAATGCCTTACTTATTGTTCGAATTGTGATATAAGATGCAAAGAGCCGACACTTATCGTATCGTCACAAGTTGAAGTATCCTTCATCGATGCCTTCCAGTAATCGTGTATGCTTGCCTTTCCCCCCTCGAAGAGTAAGTGCATAGCATATTTGATCCAGTAAAACAGCTCCTGATACGCACCAGGGCCTTCATATATTTCTCAGAGCACGTCACTATTCCAGCCATAGGCGGGCCGTTACATGGCAAGACGTGTTTACCCAGACCTCAAAGCGCCGGCTGGTTCACGGCCCTGGAGGTCGCACTCCGAGCCGATATCCATGGGTGGAGACCCTTTTCGAAGATCGCTTTATCCAACCTTTCATTCATGACACCCATATCACACTTGTTGACAATGGGCAGGCCCGCCACTATGTACTTTTCTGCCAAAATCATATCCACCTTCGTCTCAATGAAACACTCGATAACATATGGCGAGGCGACATTGTCGTCATGCGCCTGGCGGGAACTGACCAAGAATTTGTCAATATGCCCCTAAATGATGGACCTCGTGTGGATTATATAGTCAATCGGTTAGTCATTCATAAATGGTTCATCACCTTATTGCGAACATAATCCGTTTCAGATTCATTCACGAAGCTCGCCAAGGTGGACGATTCCATTTGAGGAGATGCTACCAGTTCTACCAATTCTAGGGACTCTAGGCTTCAACAATTTTCAGGCTGCTATTTCGAGAGTGTATCTCAGTACTAGATAACAATATTGATTTCGAGTCGAGCAATTTCAGATTTTTCCTGATGAGTCCATCAACATAAACTTCAAAGTGGGCCAATAATGCCCACAGAGATACAGACTTGGATAGCTTCTTGAGGAGAGTACGTTCCGCGATACATAGCCTCGCGCAAAGCCAGGCGATCTCGAGACGATCTATCATTCTTTACGGTGAAACATCCGGCGATATGTCACTTAGTTCAAGACTCGAGAGTTTAAGTTCGCTGCACACTGACGCGCACTGATTGCTGCTAAGGGGGGGGGGTAATACAGTTGCCCCTTCTAAGTAACATATCAATATTTTACTTATTCAGTCAAATTCAAAGAAAAGGTTGCAAAGACAGCGCGCTGCGCCTCTGAATCTCTGGTACGCAGAACTTTATCATTCAATCACTCGGCGAAGGACAGTCGAGGCCACTGCATGCATGGGCAGTGCGCGCTCCTTGACATATTCAAATTTATAGAACTTAGGACGTCGTTTTAGAGGACGCGCTGATTGCAGCCTAATGCAAGGTGAGCAAGGCAAATTGAATGTATATCTGCAAAACATGCCTTGATCAATGCCGAACCGGCCTCTCTGTGAGCCTTCTTCTTCGCCATTTCGCTGTGGTACTTGAGCCGTTGTTTATAAGCCTCACGTACAGGCCAATCTCCAATATATTGATGTTGTATCTTCATCTGCTCAGTGCTCTATAATAATAGATAAATCAGTAAATGCACATCAGCGCGTTGCCTGCTGTATATACTTTTTTAATGAGCTCGGTCAAAATATTTTGGTCTTGATGGATAAAGGATCTGTTCGCATCTAACCTTCCCTGAATCATTGCATCAATGTGACTCTTCAAAAAAAAGTGCTTTCAGTCGTTGATTTTGCCATATAGGAATATTTGACTCACCATCATCCGCTTGTACTTATTCCCTCCCCAATTCAACGCGCTTTCCAAATTGAACCCGCCACAGTTACGCCGCCCAGCCTCACCCGGAGGCTTAGGTATTTGTCTCCGTTTAGGTAAGGGTGGTGGCGCTTCGCCTTCAGAGTCATCGCTTCCGTCGATGCTGGTCAATGGCGATCCCCAACGGGACTCGGCGTACGAGTCATGCGATGGCATTGGCTCTGTAGGTCTCGCTCTCGGCTCAGGGGTACGGCGCACCACTCTTTCATATGGCGAGCGGGCTGCGTGTCGGTTTCTCCGGATCTTTCGGGCGAGGTCGGCCCGAAGGGTGATATCAGGAAGGCTTGGAAGTAGATGCCGGTTTTGCCTAATTTTACCGGTGAGGTCTGCTCGACAGGTAATATCAGGAAGAGGTGGGAGGTCATCAAGTTCGAATTGTATCCTAGTGGTGAAGAGGGGGAGATGTGAGCGCACAGAGGGAGCCATTGTTGGACATACTTTCTGTCTCTATTCATATTGCTTATATATGGTCCTTGACTCGGGGTTGTTGTTGTTGATGTGTCGCAGTTTGGTCGTACGTAGTAATCATAGAACGGACATGAGCGAGAAGGATCACTATCTCAGTAATTGTATATTGAGACTGTGATTACTTCACAATAAGCCGTGCTGCTCAGAGGTACCTGTGTGTCTGCGGTACCGGTAACCACATGGAGTTCTGTGAATTATTTATTTGACGTTCCATGCTTTACCAGACCGCTTTTAATTTATGTAAATATATTGGCGATGGATCTTGTTTACCCAGTCGCACAACGTCGCAGGCTTGTGAGAAAATATCTGAATCTCAGTCTGCTGTTGCAAATATATATATCTGTTCGAGGCGTTTGAGATGTGAGTCACATTGAACAAGTCATTTGCTGCAGCATTGAAGGGGTCCTTGCAGATACGTACGACTTATTAAGCGCAGTGGGAATCACAGATATTTGCCACGCTCCTGACGCCGATCAGACACCTTGAAGGAACCACTTGCGAACCGCTCCCAATGTCTCTTATTTTCCATCCCGGTGGAGTCATTCAAGCCCATAGTGAGTCACTTTGATTGTGACCTCTCTTCTTTTGACCCGAGGACCACCAGTAAATTGGGTAGTGGGCTAATGAAGAACATGTTGCTTTTGAAATTCACAGCAAACAAATGAATACTAAAGTTACTTATTTAAAACGGTGCCGTACCTTCCATGGCCAGCTTTCTCACACGTTTCCTCTAGAACTACATCGTGTTTCCGCAGTCTGGCAGAATTGTTTCAGGAGGGAGTTTAAATGTAACCAGTTGAATGTACTGTATTCCATGCTGTACTGTACTTGCCGAGCCACAAGGCGCATTGGAAAGTCAGGTGTGAAGTGCCTCCAGAGGATCCTACCGATCGCAAGAAATTCAATGATGTGTTCATTGTCAAGAGCATCGTCATTCCTTCTACTAGGCATGGCCTAGCTCATTATGATTTTGTACGTACATCCTGCCAAGCTTGATTTTCCAAACGCTCCATCTAAAATCCTCTGTTCATTTTAGTAGGAAAATCCTGAGGCTATTCAACGAAAGGAAAATATCTACGAACGTATATTCACTGTTACATTTGAAGAGGACTCAACAAAAAGTCTGAGTGAGGCCTCTGTCCGAGGTTGAGGTTAAGGTCCCAGCCCCGTGTATACTATTCATGACTACTTCTTGCGCTGGTAGTAGAGAAACTCTCCCTGAAGAAGCTTTCTGCTTGAACATTAGTGCGGCGATGACATTTATTCAAGCCCGGTGAAACTAAGCCAAGTGAATTTCCAGGAGAAAATCAGCTGAAGATTCCTGCAGTCTTCTTTTATCCTGCTGACGACAATGTACTTCACTCTCAGAGTAAGCCGACTAGTTCTAGGATTTTATGGCCTTACAGAGGAAAAGCTCATAGAGACTCAACAAGGTGAATTCAGTTGCTTGATGAAACCAGAAGACGTAGATGAATACAAGATAACCACGGTGAACAAGCTTGGCAGGGCCCAAGAAAGCAATGAAGCCGCTCAGAGATCGCTCACTAATGCAAAAAAGGCCTTGGTATGTCTTTCACTACAGTGTTTATCCTTGCACTTTGTTTTGATGCGTACGTGTGGCTAAATATTGATTTCTGCCACATAGATCCATGAATGGTTGCTCCCAATAACCCAATTATAGTTCTCAGATAATTGGAGCCGGCAGGGAAAGAAAACTCGTGTGCATATCACTAGGCTAGGGATTAATGGTTTTCTGTACCTCTTGATAGTCCATTTAGTTGTGGTATTTCAAAGTTTATGAGAGACGATCAGAGAGGCGCAATCCGGGACCTGAATGTCGTGGCATTCTGTTCCTCATAGTCCAAACCTTTACCGTGCATTACGTCGCGATGACGGTCTAGCCCACTACGTACAACGGCAGGGGGCCAGTGCTGTTCGGGGCTCAAAAGCGGATGCCTTGCATTGAGGAGTCAAGGATCATAAGAGAACGTGGCGCCCGTGGATCAGGGAGTCGACGATGTTCCCGTCTGAGATCGCTGCGGAGGCGCACTCCATCAGGTCCGTCTAATCGATCTCATCCTCGAGCGTCTCGCGCGAGGTCGGCGAGTACACCTATGGGCCTAGGATCTTGTCCGTAACATTGATAGGGCTCATGTTGGAATGCTTCTGCTTCAGCTTAGCACTGCGGGTAGATGAAAATGGTATCAATTTAGGTCCATGCAGAAATCCACACAATGCCTACCGGTATTTGCCATCGTTCAAATCCATCGCATCGCGCGACAGCTTCCATGTAGAGAGTATGTTCTGGCGGAGGGCGGGCCCCAGTGACAAGCTGGCTGATAACGTTTGCAGGGATCCTCATATTTTCTTCATGGTCAAGCGGCTTAGCGCTTGGTTCGATGTAGACGTCGAGTTCAGTTCGGCTTCCGAGAGGTTAGCTGGAAGCGTCGCCATAACGGCGCTGTAGATATTAGTCGATCGCGGATTTTCAGGACTGGGCGTTGCCAACTCCGTTAACCGTAAGCTCAAAACCCTGAAGCAGCTGCATGAAGTGGGACCGATGCGGGGGCAAGAGTAGTTCTCGATCCTGATCGGTGTATCTGTGAGGCTTGTTATGGAGCAGCAGTTGAGAAAGTGGTAGCAGATACAGTTTCTGTCGTTTGTGATATAGGACGTTTGGAAGTCATGGTGGTTTGGCGGAGTACACCATCAATGCGGCCTTTGATCTGGAGGGGGTTAAGGCCTTCGTCTACTTCGAAATAGACCTGGCGGACGCTGTCCGATTTTCCGCTGAACACCTTCTATTTGGTTACAATTCCATCTTGGGAGTCGAGGATGCATCTGACTTCTTCGAGTACGTCGGGTCGCGGCGTTTCTTTGAGGCTGCTCATGAGCGAGACGTGTAGAAGTCGAGTGGTTGCCTGGTCGAAGGTGAGGCAACCTGAAAGTCTGGAAGCGAGGTGCTGTCGGATGTTGCTCTAACAATGATTGAATTCAGGTGGCCCGAGGCGAAGGATATGTGGCCAGAGACGGTTCGCTCGACGCTAGTGAACGGGTGAACTAGGCGTGTAATTCGTGATTCTGCAGTGAACACAGCGGCAGTTGCCGCGTCGCGTCAGTCGCTCGTTCTAGTTCCCAAATGGGCCATCAACTGCGCTACACTGGGATCAGATACAGCTGACTGAAGCGCTATATTGTCGCCTTCCTTGCGCGCAACGCCGACGTCCTCCGCCTCGATTTTGTCCCGCACACCGGCGCCCTCTGTCGGGACCTCCGATCCCACCGCCGCAAGGACAAGGTCGGCCATATCGCGACTCCTCGTCGTCTAGGATGCCTGAGTGTGTAGATCCTCTAACCTGTTACCGCCACTACCCGGGAGAGGCAAGTGTTTTAAAGACGTGGCAGATGAAATTTACAAAGCGCGTTGTTCTCTAGGGCGGATGCTGAGGCGTACGAAGTCAAAGATTCGCGCAATAGCAAGCTGGCCTGCTGAATGGATCTCAAGGCCTAAGCTGAAGTGAGAACGAATCCGTTGCGGAGGGCTGATATTCGTGCTAACGATTTGTGGCTTCACTCAGAAATCAAAATTCCTCAACTCAACACAGGACAACATCCACTGATACTCCCAAAGCACCGGCCATCGCGCGCACACAGAAAGCCTTGAAAATCCAGTAGGAACAAAGCAGGGCTACTGGATTTGGTGCCTAGAGCGGTATCATGCCACGATTTGAGGGTGAAATGCATGAATACATTAATTCATGTCGGCGTACGAGTCATACAACGACATTGGCCTGTAGGTCTTGATCTCGGCTCAGGGTACGACGCACCACTCTTCCGTACGGCGTTCGGACTGCTTACTTGTCTACATTTCAGTAGTGCAGTCCTGTCATTGTGCTCGACAAACCTCTATGGAGAATGATGAAGTGCACGGTATTAGAGGGGATTAGTTACGGCACAGTTTGATGAGTACTTGATATGACTCTACCTTCCTTATTGTGTTTGACGTAGATGATTATATTACAATAGACGGCCGCGCTGCTCGTGCAATAGTTTGTGATCATATAAAGGCCTTTAGTATGAAGCGTCATGAATGATAATTTGATAATTTACCGACCACCACTCATTTTTCTTTCCGAAAACCTTGCAAACATGCCATTTGGCTGGAATTTCTTTGCCACTGACAAAGAGGTATCATATTTCAATTGTTTCGCGCGTTAGCCAACTTCAATTTGCACATGTAGTATCGGATTTTCGCCCTTTTCCAGGGAACTACGGGACCAGTTAATTGTTTATCCCTAACTCGAGATGGCAAACTCCTTGCCAGCGGTGGTATGTATAGACGCCAGAGCTCAGAGTCTATATTGTTCATGCAATGTCATTAGCCGACGATCAAGCCCTGCGAATCTGGAATGTTGGAGGGAAATGCCCCCTTCAAACGCTTCAGGACAAATCTGAGCGCTGGGGACAAGTGACTTGTCTGAAATGGTTATCTATAAGCTCACCTGAAGGAAGCGTTATCTGTTTTGGAACCGGGAGGGGCCTTGTTCTTGTTTATCAAGGGGGAAGAGACTTTGTTAGTGTGCATTCTCTGTCATACATCATACAGCTGAATATTGCACGGCAGCTAGCAAATTTCCGAGAACTCTCTATGACCAACGCTTTCGCCAGCGATGACCCTGTCGAATCCATCGATTATGATCGTGCAAAGAGCCGCCTTGTCGTTTCGAGTCACTGTGGCAAAATTAAGATGTACAACGTTGATAAGAACGGTAAGTGAGCTCCATATGTTTTCAGTCAAATAGAAATGAAGTTTTCGTAGGGGCACTGACCTTGATTTGGGAAAAGAGCATGGCGGCTCCAGTCGTTGGCAGCCGTTGTGCGATTCCAAGGTCGATTCGATTCATCGTAAATGGTGAACAATTCCTCGTTTTCGGACTGGAAAGTGGCATTATGTGCGTATAAACTAATTTTCATAACAAAGTAATTTTCACTGTGATAATAGGGAGTCAAAGATCTCGGCCACTGGAATTAATGGATGGAGCAAGACACTGAACAGTAGCATGTATGGAGTACAATATTCTTATAGTGAAAAATGATTTGTTGACTGCATATTTCCAGTGGTAATGCTTTCCTCGACCCAGGAGAAAAATATCTCGTTGTGGATAATCTTGTGGACGGCTTTGACCTATACAAATATCCACACACTGTACCTTTCAACACAATAGAGGTTCCGAGGAAAGCTCCGTTCGTGCATGGGGCTTCTTTTGTCGAGAACGGAACACAAATAGCATGTGGAAGCGACCACGGGATAATTTACTTGCATTCCATGGAACAAGGAGAGATATCGCAGAAATTGAAGCATGGGTCTCAAAAAATCATGATTCAAGCGCTTGATGTAAGTATAATGTGTTCAACTTTGTCACGTTTAATAAAGTTCCACTTTAAAGGCAATTTCCATCAACGATCGTCATTTAATAGCGAGTGGGAGTAACGACAGTCACCCTTATATCATTATTTGGGAGAGAGTAGTAGGTCATCCTTAAGCTTCTGAGGTACAGAAAGATTCATTTCTGAAATCTCTCCAGACTAAAGCAGGCATACAGAAGAATGGATCGAAAGAGTCCTCCAGTACTGTGCCTATACTTTTAACGATCAATTTCTTGGTCATTGTTATATTGTCTTTGGTTGTTGGGCTGAATCACAGCCAGAAAGAAGCTATTATCGCTGTAGGTGGCATATTTGTGTTGAAGAGAGCGCACTTAATCCTAATAAGCAGGAAACGCAGAAGCTCCTGAGATTTCCTCCCTCCGAACCTTCCCAGTCCGATATTTTGCAGGCAGTGCGCGTACACACGACGGAAAATTCCCGGTTATCAATAGAAAGATCTAAAGCTCTTCTCCGTAAACAAGGGATTGATATCGATGATCCACAATGGAGAGCCCAATTAGACAATATGGATTAGGCACATTATAGGGTTAAGTATGTCAGGAATATAGGCTCTCACCTTGGGAGATGCAAATTTGTTGATAAATTGGAAGGGCTCTGCGGCCGGACCGCCCAGAGCGCCTGTATATCTTTCATCCTGCGCAGCGCCGCTCCGTGAGCACTGAGTGTAAATGTCTTTTAAATATCTGGCCTCATCGTTGGTGGCTTTCCAGCTATCACCCTGCACGCACGACGACAACGATACACCCCAGAGAACAGGCAAGTCCTAAGTCGTTAGAGCCACTCCTGCGTACTGTACCCAAAAAGTACCTGAAAGTGGTCTAAAATCGCGTTATCGAAGTCTTATGTTTGAGGTAGGCCAGTGCCCCACCTCTCATGGGCACACGGAGGCACACCGGGCATCGCCAGGATGCATGCGAACCTCATGACGCGCTTCTCCGCACCGTACTACGAAGCGCCGGAAGTCCATGGATGGATTTTTGATTTGGGGTTTCGAATCCATCTGGCATGGACTTCCGGCGCTTCGTATTCTGGAACTGGGATTTTACTGGGATGGAGCTTTTGAACGAACTGCGGATACATTACAACATGCAGAATTAAGAGTCGACTCAACCAGGTTGGACTCTAAGTACGCCTGCAGTTATACTAGCATATCTAGAGCGTGGATGCATCTTAAGCAGCAATTTCCTCTTCTAGGTGCTCGAATAGAAGAGCGGGGCGAAAATGCGGTGTTCTTTGTCGTTGCAGCCGAA
>JAEKIV010000565.1:0-21538 GCA_016801325.1 Hypholoma fasciculare
GTTGAGCACTGCATACATATATTAGGAACTTGTGAGGTTTTAAATTGGACGGGAGGCCGAGGTTTGAGCACATTGAGGTTGTTGGTGATGTGTGTGCGCGCATGTGAATACTTGTGCAAACGGATTGCCATAATTAGATTACTTGGCTTACCTACACGCAACGTAGTTAACTAAGTCTCTCGGGCTATGAAGTAATGGGATTTGGATAATTTGAGACGTTCGCGCATATATGGCGGTTTGTATCGAGGAGATCGGGGGATATATTCGATTAAGTTCATAAGATGCAAGCTTCATAATTATCTTCAAATACCCGAACTGTCTGGAACTCTACAAATCGGGCGCTTATCTGGATTCTGCAGATGATCTAGTTCATTACTCCATTATAAGTGTGTAACTAAATTCTGTATGACTGTCAGCCCACATATTTTCCATGGTATGCAGGCTCGTGCGAGTACATCAGTCCAAAGGTCAATACATATTTAACTCATCATTACCATGGATGTCACAGTCTTCACTCGGGTCTGGAGATGCGGCCAGCCCGGAGATAGTAAGAGTCTTGTCTCAGCACCGTCGAACCTCGATAGACATTACCTTTAGCTTTTGAGCAGTCGATCTCGAACTTTCCTCGCAAAAACAGCAGAGAAACACAGGTAATGGACCAAACTGCGTTATACAGTGAGTTTCATAGTTATAGGTACACTTCAAAGCCGCGTTAATGTTATTTTCTACTGTATTCAGCTCTAGAAACCTTACTCAAAACCAACCGACCGCCTACTGACCAAGAAGAGGCGATTATCTATGAGTCAATGGCCACTTACAGCGCAAAATTGAAAGCTGTGGAAGCGCAGATATCCTGCACGCTGGCTCACATCGAGGTGTTGCAATCACAGGCTCACCGGGCAGCCGCAAAAATCAAGCTGGAGCGCTTGCGCAAGGAGGAAGTTTGGAGGAAGTAGCAATCATGGAGACTTTCAAAGACCATCATCGCGTCCTTTCTGCAATTCGAACTCTCCCAGAGGACGTCATTCGCGAGATACTGATTGCATGCGTGGAAGACAGAAGGCCGCCCATTCTGACTTATCACACAATTCCATTGCCCTTCATACTCGCACAGATCTCCAGCGGGATCCGACGCATCGCGGTATCCACCCCAATCCTCTGGGCATCTATGGATGTTCAGTTAGATCTATTCCATGAATTGGATGAACACGCTTATTGGATTCTGGCTCACAGGGTCAGAGACTGGTTCGAGCGGGCAATTGGAGTGCCTCTCACCTTATTCATAAAGGTTCAGATCGACGGAATCTGTGCATATACAAACGAAGAATGTGGAAAATCTGTTCCATCAAATATACTTTTGAACACTCTATTCAGCTATTCCGCTTGCTGGAAAGATATTCAACTCGATCAATCAACCTGCCAAGAGGTTACCACGCCGATAATTTGTATTGTGATGCCCCCTTACTTCAATCAGTTACCCTTTTCCTTGGCTACTCAATACCAACTTCCGCGCTTTCCAGGACTCTCTTGTTCAAAATACCAACACTCAGACATATATCTGTGGAAACAAGCAATCTCAAATATTTCCCTGTCAATTGGGCCACCCTTACTACTATCTCACTTAGAGGATCATCCTATAGAGACTGCTATTCCAAAAACAAGCTGGCGAGAATTTTGCAGCAAACAAAGTGCCTTGTATCCTGCAATGTTTTTGTGGGCCGGACCTGCTCAAAGGAAGAAATCAATCTTGACAAAATCTGCCTTCCATTTCTGAAAACTTTGTGTATCACAGAAAGAACTTCTAGATTGTCGCCTGCACCCTCACCTAAAGCGCCCAGTCTACTCGACCTCCTTACCACGCCAAATTTGGCCGAACTTCAAATTAACAGAGAATTTTTTGAGCTTTCATTATTGAATTTTCTCAAGCATTCACCAAATATCTTGAAGCTTGATATGCCTTACTTGATAGACGACGGATCCTTCGAAACCACGACGGCATTTCTCCGCCAATGCCCATCGCTCATTGCACTATCCCTTCACACCCCCTACTGGTGCCCGATCCATAGAGTACCCGACGATTGGAATGGCAATGCATTTTTGCGAGGATTTGTGGAAGCCGAAGACGATGCTGGTGTTATGTGTCCCCGCCTGCAGTATTTCCAATTAATGGGACAAGTTAATTTCTCCCTCGAAACACTTCATCTATTTCTTGAAGGAAAGCAAAGATCATTTGTGCCGCCAAACACCATTCCCTGGAGAATCGCTCCCTGGAGAACAGTGATCATTGACATTGAGGGTATAAGAGACATGGAGACTCAACAGGATATGTTGGACTTAATTTCGCAGAAGAAGTCAGAGGGACTGGATGTCAATAAATTTGTGGATCACTGGACAAGTCGTTCAGATTGGAATTGTTACCAGTAGGCAACCAGGAGGTCGCGGAGTGATAAATGTATTTCTTGGGGCAAACATTTATAATCACAAAAAATCCAAGTCTGATTGATCATTGATTGCAGAGATCACTGCTCATAAAAAATTAAGTTTGAATGTCCCTACAATCGCAGATATCCCCAGATTATACTATCCTAGAGAGCCAAATGAGAGCGCTCAGTAGTCGGAAGACCAAAGCCTGTTGATTTTAGAAAAATAAAGAAGAACACGCCACATGTTTGCTCATTTCGGATGCAGGAAGTAACTTCAAAGTGTACACTTTCAATGACTTGGCATATTTGCACACGAGAATTTGAACACAAACCTCTAAAAATTGGCAGCGAGTGCAGCCGACCGAAAGAAGAGGCAGTACTGAACAAGAGAGCGACAGGTGCTAGCGCACACGCGAACGCGCGTGCTGTATATCGCCGGGAGACGTAGCGCGGAGCAGATGCGAAAAAGGCAAACGGTGAAGTGAGGTGAGGTCGGTGGCGATTCTGGACGCACGTACGCGCGCGCACGTTGATGAGCGCCTCATGACATCGATATTGACCCTCCGCGGATGCTCTGTAGTTTTTATTATCGCCAAATTTAAAGCGGTGTGCGGCAACCATGCGCGTCGACGATGAAACGGCGAGGGGCGAAGGATGGGCCAGTCCTGGGGAGGTGGTGTTCACGTCGGCGCTTGAGGGGCGGTGACCAGTTCGTCAGGCGGGAAGGCGAATGCAGGCTCGACGGCGGTGGGGCTTCTGAGCTGGCTGCGATGCACAACGTTGCGTCGTGGGCATCGCTTAGGTACGTTCTCACTTCGTTCCTTCAAGGTCGTGGTGGGACGGTCCGCGTGCATCGACAGGAGTTCGGGCCGTGCTGGGTGTGTGATGCTGGGTGCTGAGTGCAGTGACAGCAGGGCGGAGCATCGTGCGACGCAATATCATTCTCGCGTAGAACGTGAAGTTGGTGCAACCATGGCATTGAAGGCGAAGGTACGCGAATTCGCCTCGTCGTTGATCGTCCGGCTCGTCAGCGCCGGCGTCGCGCGCTACCCCTGCCCGTACGTGACTCCGGCATGTAGCTCGCGCGCGCTGATGGGTCTATATACAGAGCTTGAGGCAGGCAAGGGGGCGTGAACCACGTAGCCACGCACCAGATCCGTAGGGACTCGTGATAGTGAGGCGGTGGTGGCATGGAGTCAGACGGTGGTGGCGATGTTCACCTGTCGTGAGCTTTTGTGCATTGTTTGTGCACGTAGAAGGCGAGTAGCAGTTCGCGTGTCGGGACTCGGCAGACGATCCTAGAATAAAGCGGCTGGACTAGACCGGGCCGAATTTAAATCGCCGCGGTGCCTAGCTCCCAAGCTGCTCTCTCCCACCTCCACCTCCAACACACTGCCCTCCGACGGTATCGACGTAAGGACACCGAATCGCCGCCAGCCTGAATACTCTGCATCACTGGGCACGCGCTCTGAGGCGCTGCTGGCGACGAGTCATGCCAGGTACGTCGCACCTCGCATCCAACATGCACGCGCTATGTACTAACTACATCTTTCAGCGAGCGCAGCTGATATACCACGGTGGTACTATTTGCCCCTCCCTGCTCACAGGGACATCCACCAGCGCCTTGAGGCCCAAGAGGCCGGTCACATCTACCCGCTAGCCAGAGGGAGGATGGGAAAGGAGTGCGCTCGTGCATTCCAGGAGCTTCGGACGACAATTCGCGGCTGGCGTTCTACGTGGAACGGACTGCGATATGCACAAAAGCACGGCGAGCAAACATCACCACTGTTGTCTGACTTCCATGCCGCCGCCGCCTCGCTATCACGATCCTCCAAGGACCCGGTGCGCAGCCGCTGAGTCGATGCGTCGACGACTGTCTCCAGCCGTTGGGGAGGTACATACCAGAGTTAAACACTGGCGGGAGAAGCGCGCGGCCTCGGTGTTGACTGGGCTGACGATCCACGACAGGCGACATTGCGTTGCGACTCGCCTTTGCCTTAAGCGCCACAGAAGCATTATTCGTCTCCTACGCAAGAACAACGCCGCGGCGCACGACGCGGTGCTGCCACCACACCCAGGACGGATGTCGATGATGGGTCGACCCCCGTCGACGCAGCTGGACCATGCCACCACGACCTTCAAGGAACAAAAAGCAACACACTTGAGCGCTACCCACGCCACAGTATCGTGGTCAGCTCAGCACCGGCACCGGCCTCGCGCCAGCATCTGCCTGCCCAGTGCCAACCTGAACACCACCTCCGCCCTACCCGCGCCTGTCGGGGAGCCGCGTCCGCCCATCCTGAGGCGTCGGCACCCCCATCTCAAACGACCCGCGAATCACTCCGTTCCTTGTCACCGACCATACCCATATAAACACATCGTTCGACGCGCATGTCGCTCCTCAGCGACGATGCGGCACAATGCACGGATCGAGGTCCGACATACCGGACATCTGTGGCCCGAGGGATCAGATTGTGCGATGCACAGCGAAGTGTGATATATTGAGCATCGCCCAACTCGCTCCGGGCAAGAGCTGAACAGGAGAGGAGCAGACAAACGAACGTGGTACGCGTCACCTAGTTTTTCATCACGCTTGTGATGCGCATCTCCCACACCCGCCGTCTCTTGTATCCATCGATGACCGACACCCACACAGGCACGCGCCTTCAAACATGCCATTCGACCCAGGCTTGACCTCAGCGCTGACGCGGAGCACTGGTTGAAGATTGGAATATTGACGGGCGGTACTTAGGCAGAGCAGGGTATCGGACGGTGCAACGCACAGCAACCCGGGACGTACAGAGCGTCGAACAACCCGTTTTGGACATGCCAAGGGAACCCGCCGAGCAGGAGAGGAGAGGTACGGACAGGCGGTGGGCGCGGCGCAGGAGGGAAGAGGTCTCAGTCCATGCCGCTGCCGCCCACTTATATCGAGGATAGACTCATCTATCTATTGCGTCCATACCCGCCATCATTCTCGTCGTTCATCTCTCCGTCTGTGTCGAGGCCCTTACCAATACCCCGCATCCGCCCGCCGCCCATGTACATGCGATGTCTATCCCCTGGACATTGTGTGCGATATCTTACTTTCATTGAGGAGCATCTGGACTCTGGAGATGAACGTCTATTAGGGAGAAGAGACCTACATCAGCCATGGACCTGGATGTGACTCAGTGAGTGATCTTGGTCTCCGTTCAAACATTCATGACGCTTGCTCATCCCGCCGCAGGTGTATTGTGTTTGATAGGATTCTAAACGGTCCTTTGCATACCCTGCTTTCTTTTGTATACTTATCTCATTTTGGTGAGTCGTCTGGTACAAAAGTTAATGTTTACCCTGATTCCAGTTTTATAACAGTAGTCTCTCAAAAACATGATGTACTTTCGTGTGCGTGAACTTTGAAGCCCTACGTCCGCGTCAAACGCGGAGCCTTCGCTTTGGCTGTTGCCACCACCATATATCAGTGCTTTTCAAATAAAATTGCAACAGTAATGATGAAAGTTAATGACATGTTTTACCAACCCCAACGCCTCGGTCGAAAGTTTGCAGATGTATATCAGTAGTATAGCTGCGTGCGGCTTGAGTTTTACACGCTGCACATTTACCTAAGACGCGTGCGAGTGTCAAAGTGCTATTTCCGTGCTTGAACACACGGCGTTTTCAACCATCGATCAGCACTCCTCAAGCTCTCCTGACTACTGCTAATGGAACATCGTGCATCATCGGGTGAGCTTCGTAGTCGTATATACATTGGAAAACTTTATTGATATCATACCCTGGACGGCTTAGTCCTGGAAACATTGCTCAAGACTAATCGACCGCCTACGGACGAAGAAAAGGCAATCATCCATGAGTCCATGGCGCCCATCAACGCGAAATTGAAGTCCGTGGAAGAGGAGATATCGGACACAATATCCCACATCCAAGCTCTGAAATTACAGGTCGAGCAAGCAGAAACAAAGCTGCAGCGGCTGCGCGAAAAGGAAGCGGCGATCTGGGAGACTTCGAAAGACCATCGCCGTGTCCTTTCAGCTGTTCGGGACCTCCCGGAGGATGTGGTCAGGGAAATATGCATTGCATGCGTGGCAGACTCTATCCCCACTCTGTCTAGTGATCAAACTCCGTTGCCTTACGTTCTCGCACACATATGCAGCGGAATGCGACGCATCATACTGACCACCCCTGTGATCTGGGCACGTATGAACGTTGTACCCGACTTTCGGAGCGACAGATTGACATATTCAGTCCTGGCGCGTAGGGCCAATGAATGGTTCGAGCGTGCAAATGGGCTGCCTCTCACTCTATACATCTCGGATCCTACCTTGTCGCAAACAAGGCCAGAAAATAGCAAACGTGAAGATCCGTCTGACATTCTTCTCGACGCCCTTATTAGTTATTCAGCACGCTGGAAAGAGGTCAAATTAACATCTAACTGTCAATATCTATCCAGACCCATGGCTCGCATCGCTAAATTAACTGCCATTGATCTTCCATTGCTTGAGTCAGTTTCCCATAACCTCGAGCAATCGGTTCGCCAGTCTGCACTTCCACACACCAGATTCCTCCTGACCCCGACACTCAAACGGGTTTCATTGAGATCAGACAGTCTCCGCAAGTTCACAGTTCATTGGGCAGCTCTTACACACATGTCACTCGATTCGAAGTCGGATTCCTATTGTTATTCCATGAATGAGCTCGCCGGAATTCTTCAGCAAACCAAGCATCTTATATACTGCAACATTTTTTTTTCAGGATCATACCGCTCGGACGGAGAACTTTACCTTGCGAAAATAAAACTTCCTTTCCTGGAGTCTTTATGTATCACCGACAGAACCCGGTTTGGACCACTGGCGCTGTCATCTGGAACTCCTAGTCTAATCGATCTCATTACTGCGCCGGCCCTACAAATATTTAAATGTAGTCCGATATACCACAAGTGCTCTTGGTCTCGTTTTTTTCAGAGATCACCAAAGATCTGGAAACTTTCTCTTCCTTACTCCCTGCAAGACAGGTCATTTTCGAAAATGGCAAGACTTCTGCGCTGCTGCTCTTCACTTACAGAGCTATCCCTCAGCCCTCCATTCCAGGTCCAAGGCACCCAACATCCAAAACCGGATTCCAACAAATTTCTGCAAGCATTTGTCGTGAAAAGCAGTATTGGTATTATTTGTCCGCACCTACAGTACATCAATATCCGGGGAAATGTTACTTTCTCCCTCCCGACACTGCAGCTGTTTCTCAACAGAAAGCATTGGGAGCCTGCTATTCCAAACATATCTCCATGGAAAAGGGTAATTGTAGATATCAGAGGTATGGAGGAGACGGAGGAATACGGGAAGATGTTGGACTTTGTTTCGCAGAAGAAGGCTCAGGGCCTTGATGTGGATGCATTTTCAAGGGATGAAGATTTTCCTGAGGACAATTACTTTGATGAGTAGAGTCCATCTTTAATGTTTTTCTAGGAGAAATGCGAACGAGGTTGTTACGATGCACACATTTAATATCTAGGATATCAGCAGTATGTGGAAAAATACAACTGAGAATGTCGAAGAGGATTGCGACTAAATAGCGTACATTTCCCATCAGTTCACAGTGAATACGACAGGGCGGTGTCTGAAACGCGGTGGTATTAGCACGCGACATAAACGCAGACCGAAATTGTTCATGGGTAGCCAAAGTACATGTCGGATGTCGGGCACTGTCAGATAGCATATACACGACGAAAACTGGGTTTGGAGAGCCTACTGCGGTTGAACGGTGAAATCAACGAGGATATCCCTTCGTTCCAGAGCGCAGCTACGGCACCGCGCGTAGGCGATGTAAACCCGAGGTACGTCGAATTGAACACAGCGAGATAGACAGAAACGAGGGATAACTAGACACAAATCGAGAAATTTAACGGCCAGTTGGAGGGAGCGACATAAATCGAGCGCGACGGTAGTGAGTGGAAAAAGCGCAAATACACGCCTAGTCAGCGTTGTCGGGTGTGGCATGAGGAGGCGTGACGGAAGCGTATATCTGAGCGGTGGACGGCAGGCCGATGTCGTAGAGCGAAGCAGGTGATGAGCCAGAGAGATGGGGCAATGGGGACCCGGTGGGTGAGCTGCGCTCTGTTCAGTGGTGATCCCGGGTTTAGCGATAGTACCGGGCGGCTCACCCGCGCAAACTCGAAAGATTGGCTTGATTAAATTGATACGCGCGTTCCTGCTCCGCGGGTGCGCTTTCGTTCGTACAGGTACACCCGCACTTCCTGAGCGAGACAGCCATAACAAACATGGGTGTATGCGAGTGGATTCGATGAACGTGCGGTGACGGAGCCGGCGGCGGCGGGCGAGGCAGCAGCGAGTGGGCGAGGATGAATATGCCGCGGAGAGGGAGGGGACCCCGCGGATGTTTGAAAACGACCTAGCAAGAACGCATCGCTCTCAGGGGCGGCTGTAGTACGCGCCTGAAAGCCTGTTGGAAGCTTGCACATTGATGGAAGTACTATGTAGCGACCTGGCGGAGGGCGATTAGCGCGATTAAACGTAGAATACCGCCAGGTAGGGAAAGTACGCACGGGAGAAGAAGCATTGGCGGCTCATGAAGCACGGCGCATGTGCCCCAATGCAAGCGGGCCGTCCAAGTCAGAACTTCGAACCGGGGCGTGCGCCCTCACTGGCATCCCAGATTCCCACCGCCGCCAACATCCCGCATAAGTATGACGTCCTAGTGCTTCCTCTCCACTCTCACGGCGCTCCTCTCTTTCGTCGCGTTTGATTCGCGTCCATCACCCTGTCACGCGCGATTCACCACTCTACCGCCGCGCTCGTGCGTAAGGGATAAGGATAGGCGCACGTTTGAAAATGCACTCCGAAAGCCAGCGAGCTGGGTGGAGAGCTGACTAGCTAGGTGCAAAGCTATCAGAAGGCCGAACTGCACTTGCAAAGCTCGAGTTTTATGGCGCATGCCCCCGTGTTGACCGTCTTGTACATTCTAGATTCTGAGCGGTGGGCGTGTGACGTAGCGCCGAGCAGATGGGAGATGGGCAGATGGTGCGCTCGGGTCATGCGGGCCGCGCGAGCTGAAGTGGGTGGGTGGGTTGAAAAGCGGTGGGTGCTCGCGTTGACTCAGAGGGGCGAGTTGGTATATACGCATGAGAGAAAGAATATGCAGCAAGAAAAACCCGTCGTTCTCGTGAGCCGTGGCATGAACAGATTGAAAGCGCTCATTGACAGCGCGAATAGATGAGGCCTTGGTATGCGGTGCGACAACGGGTTCGATGGGTGGAGAGCCTCCGCGTGGAGATTGTGTTAGCTCAGGAGCGTCATGCGAGTGGTTACATGGAAGTTGAGATCTGGAGATTATACTGAGTACAGTCGCTCTAAAATGTTTTATTGTTGCTAGATGGCTCGAAGATACGGTGCGAGCTCGTGGATGGGCATGGATTTGGCGTGGATGAGATTGGGCCGCACGTATGTGGCAGGGAGGGGAGGGGAAGTAGGGAGAGGAATAACGGGCTTGCGCTGGATGCTGGTGTCGTGAAATCGTTTCCTGGAGGCTGAATTGGAGAAACAGGTGGATAGAAGAGGCAGTGTTCTTGTCAAGTTCTTGTCGCCCTCGAGCCCGAGCTTAGAGTGGGACCTGGGCAGCATCGTCGCGTCGACGTCGCGTTTCAAATTTGGGAGGTTGGCCTTCTTGAATTTTCGGCGTGTGTAGAGAGGAGTTGTTGTTCATGTCGATACTTGGTCGATACGAATTCAAATATTCAAGAGCATGGGACTGTGTTGACTGGCCCCGTTGGATTAGCTAATAAGTCACCACCGGCGCACGTGAAACCGGGGCTAGCCGGTCGCAGCAAGTGAGTGCCACCCAATTTCAACTTGCACCTCGCACTCGCCTAACAGATCCCTCGTACCAGAACTAATCCGGCATCCTCTCACAGATCTCCCCATACCCCCCACGCGAGACGAAACTGGATTTTGAAGTCGCTTCTGCGACAATTCTGTAAGTAAGTGCGATTCCAATGCTAAAATTAAACATTGAGCTCAACTCCCAGTCAGCCGCGCCAAAACTCTCGTAAATGATGGAGAATCCTGAACTATCCGGTAAGTTTTTTTTACGCAATATCAATGAAATATCTAATCCATTTTATTTTACAGCAGATGAAGTTCTACAAAGACTACTCAAAACCAACCGCGCGCCAACCGACGAGGAGAAAATTCTCATCCACGAATCCATGGCCCCAGCCAGCGCAAAATTGCGTGTTATTGAAGCTCAGATATCCGGCACACTAGCTCACATTGAGGTCCTAAATGCGCAAGTCGCGCAGGCCGAAGCCAAGCTAAAGCGCCTGCGCGAGCACGAAGCGGCAATCTTGGACACCACCGCAGACCACCGCCGGGTCCTTTCTGCCGTTCGACACCTCCCGGAGGACATCCTGCGTGAGATATGCATCGCATGCGTGGCGGGCGAAATCCCCAAGCTGCCTGAGCACGAGATTCCGTTGCCTTACGTGCTGGGGCAGATTTCCAGCGGGATACGACGTGTTGTGCTGACTACGCCCATCATTTGGGCGCGTTTGGAGGTGCCTTACTATGATTTCGGCAGCGACATAAAACGCAAACATGGATATTCAGCGCTGGCACGTCTGGCTACCGAATGGTTTAAGCGCGCGGGTGGACTGCCACTCACTCTCTTCATAGATGATTCTGTCTTCACGAAGTCAGCAGACACCGAATCGGATCCATCGAACGTTCTCTTCGACACCCTTCTTAGTTTCTCCACTACCTGGAAAGAGATTAAATTGCTCTCGTGCTGTCGCCATCTATCCAGACCCATAGCGCGCATTGCTGCATTGTCATCCACGGATCTCCCCCTGCTCGAGTCGGTCACCCTCGACATTGAGAGCTGCGTACCCCACGCGGAAATTCAGAACATGGGATTCCTCAAAGCACCGACGCTCAAACATCTATCATTGGAAATACACAAATTCCGAAGCTTCGAAGCCAACTGGGCGGTCCTAACCTCCATCAAGCTCCGCGGGAAGTCGCATGACGATGGCCATACCAGGAACGAGCTAGCGCGGATCCTCCAGCAAACTAAGCATCTCATACTCTTCGAGGTGGTCGTAGGTGTCACTCGCACACGGGACGAAATTTTCGTCGGGAACATAATGCTCCCATTCCTCGAGACTCTATACATCACCGAAACGACGTTCAGCAGACCTGCGTATGGAGCCGCGAGTCTCCTCGACCTGATCACCACGCCGGCGCTAACAAAACTCTGTATCCGCGCAACGTTTGTCGTCTCCACGTTTGCCGCCTTCCTGCAGCGCGCACCACGTATCACCCACTTCTCCCTCCCGTACCTGCCGAAAGACCTCTCACTGACGGACACACTGGGTTACCTGCGCTGGTGCCCTGAGCTCGCAGTGCTGAATATGCGGCCTTACTACTGGGGCGAGTACAACAGACCCATAATCCGCGATGCGAATAGCCTTCTGGGTGCATTTGTTGGAGACGACGAGGCGGGTGGTATTTGTCCGCGCTTGCAGTACCTCAGGTTCTTCGGAGATATTGATGTCTCGCTCAAGACACTGCAGCTCTTTCTCGATGGAAAATATGGCAATAGTGCTTTACCTAGCCTCCTGCCATGGAAGCGGGTGGTCATGGGGCGTAAAATAATGAAGGAAAAGGAGGCGTGGCCGCAGGCGTTGGATTTTATTACGAAGAAGCAAGCAGAGGGGCTTGATCTCATTGTGGGCTACAGTGATACTACTTATTATAGAGAATATAGAGACGCGTTTGAGTATTAGTACATATATTCCAGTGTATATTTTGTAAATGACGGGCTATATATCTTTCGATACAATTGTCGCTGTCCATCACCTCTCTAAAGTTGGTGTAGCACCGCTATTTGTGTGTATGATTTTCCATTTTCTACGCTTTGCATTGGACAAAAAACATATTGTCGCCTTCTCGGGCCGAATGTAGTATTAGATGTGACTTTCGCTGGGTGTCTTCTCGTTAATGACTCCTATTTCTATTCAAATTGTTTACCAACCCCCTTATTGGAAGTTATGGTACTTACACGAAATAAAACTATTGAGGTCTTATATTACGCCACAATTACTGCGGCATCGTACAACCACGTGCCGACTAAGTAGTCGACTACGTATCTCAACGGCATGTATTCCGACACAGGTTAATACCAGCGGATTACTATCACTTCTTGATAGTATTTTTTGTCGGTAAGTGACTCCATTTTGAATAGGCTGTCTGGTTGGTTATTGGACCAGAATGATTAGCATCAGTGAAGTTTTAACAAAATGTTATTTATACCTGTTGCTGACTTATACTTGGACGATAAACTGGTGGGCCGTGGAATGCGATCTGATGTGATGTAAAAGGCCGGGCGGAGTTCAAGAGATTAGTATCCTATTTTGACTCCATATGAGAAAAGGACGCGGAAGAATAATACACGGTGGAGAGTACTTAAGGCGAGACCGTCAGCTGTGCGTTCATCCCCAGACAACTATCTTCCAAATCAATTCATTAGTCCGCCATCAATGACCTCCTTTCCATCTACTGTCTATCTCGTTACAGGATCCAACCGCGGCCTGGGTACGTACATTTATACCAGAACCACTGCATTGTCTCAGTCAACTATGTTTAACTAGGGTTGGGACTTGTGGGCGGCATTGTCGCATCACACCCTGACGCATTTGTATATGCCGGAGCGCGCGATCCTTCTAATGCCACAGAGCTAGAGGAACTAGCCAAGAAGTACCCTGGACGCATTGCCATTGTCAAATGCGTGTCGGCGGATGCAGCAGGGAACGCAGAGCTTGCGAAACTGATTAAGGAAAAGCATGGGCGTGTGGACACGGTCATTGCTAATGCCGGTGCGTCTGACTGTCTTATCCTTGCCCACGACAATGAGTGAAAGTGTTATCGCGTATAAAGCCGTCGCTCGCATCTCGGACACCGTTCTAAAGACGACCGTGAGCGAATTTCAGGAACATTTAACGGTGCGTGGATAGTTGGTTTCTTCTTTGCGTGCTTCTGATCTGTCACGCGCGAACAGGTGAATACTGTAGGAATCGCGGTCCTGTTCCAAGAAATGCACGATCTACTGAAAGCGAGTTCGTCTCCACGATTCATTCCTATCAGCACCGGCGGTGCGTCGCTTGCCAAGATCACCAACGCGATGCCCTTGAACATCGCACCGTACGGCGCCAGCAAGGCAGCTATGAACTATATCACGCGGAAAATTCACTTTGAGAACGAGTGGTTAAGTAGGTGTTATTTTTCGTGTTCCGTCATCGATTTTCGCTCATTCGTCCTTAGTTGCCTTCCCTCTTGCACCAGGCGTGGTGGTAACGGATTCACGTAAGTATTTCACATTTAATCTGTGGAGCTACTACGGGTGGTTAACCTGACATTTGAATGCAGTCAAAGGCGCTGTGGCCAAGGATGAGTCCGGCCTTTTTAAGCGTATGCTTGAACAGTTCCCAGCGAACTCCACAGAGGACGCGTCGAACTTGCTCATTGATATCATTGATAAGGCGACCCGGGAGACGAGCGGTGGCGAGTTCATCGACGTGGATGGGTCGAAAATTCCGTGGTAGTCAAAAATAGGCGTCTCAATGATGTAGATGCGTCCTGCATGTTCTCTGCGTGTTCCTTAAAACCAACCAAAAATAAAAATCGTGAGGAATACGCGCTTTTGAAAAATTGAAATGACAAACGACACAGAATATTTACATACACAAAATGACCAAACAACTGCTGTGGTGGCGAAAAGAGAGTAATGTACCGACTCCGAAGGGTATTTAGAAGCGCACGGGTGTGCTAGAATAATTGAGCAAATAACTTGCCGTAGCATCCACGAACGACTGTGCGCAGCGTACCACGGCTCAACTGAATGTGCAGCATTCGTCGCAAGTACACGCGCTCACAATCCGCAGCCGGCGGATGTTGAGCGCGCTGGGCGCGCGGGAAGCGGGAGCCACGGGACGGCCGCATTCACACGTAGTGCCACTTCTCAATTGTGCGTGCGCCGCGTGTTAATGAATTCGAAGCTCAGTGCGAGCGACACGCGGCTCGGTGAGCGCGGTCCCGGGAGATTAGATTACTTGAATTACACGCGTCGCGTGGGTTCAACGCGAGTCCAATTCTAAATTTAAGCGCACACGTTGCGTTTAGCCATCGATTAGTCGTCCTCTATCTCTCTTCGCAGAACCTCTCCAAAACCACAGAAAATGGATCATTTTACCTTATCCAGTGAGTCTTCACGACGTATGTGCATTGGAAAAGATTGTATTAATATTAATCTGTAGGCGATTTAGTTCTAGAAACACTACTCAAGACCAACCGACCGCCTACTGATCAGGAAACGGCGATCATTACTGAGTCGGCAGCCGCCAACAACGCGAGATTGAAGACCGTGGAAGAGAAAATATCCGACACGATGGCGCACATCCAGGCATTAAAGTTGCAGGTCAAACAGGCAGAAACCAAGCTGCAGCAATTGCGCACCGAGGAGGCGGCGATCTTGAAAACATCCGCACGCCATCGTCGAGTTCTCTCCTGCATTCGAGTCCTTCCAGAGGATGTGCTTAGGGAAATTTTCTCTGCATGCGTGAAAGGCAGCGTCCCCACTCTATCTTATCGTTCGATTCCGTTGCCTTTCAAACTTGCACAGATATCCAGCAGCATGCGACGCATTGTTGTGACCACTCCGACCATCTGGACGCGTATGGATATCGCCTGGGACTACTTTGACAACAAAAAACTGCGTAAACGGGTATATTTGACTCTGGCTCACAGGGCAAGCGAGTGGCTCAAGCGGGCGGGTGGACTGCCCATCACGCTGTTCCTATGGGATCCCACGGTAGACGGCGCAGCAGACGACGAATTAGATGCACTAGACATCCTTTACGACACCCTTCTCAGTTATTCAACTCTTTGGGAAGAATTTAAATTCGATTCGAGGTGTCGATATATATCCAGATCCCTCATTCGCATGGCTGCCTTAACTGCCATTGATATACCCTTGCTTCGCTCCGTTTCCTTACACATCGAGTGCTCCAATCTCCATTCTACACTGTATAAATTTGGGTCCCTCACATTACCGACACTTAAACATCTCTCACTGGAAACGACTATGCTCAAAGGTTTCGAAACGAATTGGGCCACACTTACTTCTGTTTCACTCTGCGGGAAGTTTGATAGTTTATGCTATACCAGAAACGAGTTAGCAGGAATCCTTCGGCAAACCAAGTGCCTTATAACCTGCAATATTTTTGTCGCCCCGGACCGGGGCGACGCAAATGACGAACAGCCCCTCGGGAACATATTCCTTCCCTTTTTGGAGACTCTGGACATCAACGAAAGAGCTTTTGGACCACCTTCCTCTGAAGCTCGAAGTCTACTTGATCTCATAATCTCCCCGGCGCTACAGACACTTTGCCTCAGTGCAAAATTTCTCCGGTCCTCACTGTTAAATTTCTTCGAGCGATCGCCAGGAATATCGAAGCTTACTCTCCCTTACTTTGAGGAAGACATATTGTTGACGGACACAGCAGTAGTTCTACGTCACTGCCCTTCCCTCACCGAACTAAATCTTCGGTCTTACGGCCCGGATTTGCGACCTGGAAAAGCAGGCTGGGATGCTAATACGCTTCTGTTAGCATTCGTCGAGGCGGGCGATACTGGTGTCATTTGTCCGTGCTTGGAGTGCATCCATTTCAGTGGAGAGATTGATTTCTCTTTTAAAACGCTGCAGATCTTTCTCTCTGGAAAGAGGAACGAGATTGCTACGCCAAACATCTCGCCATGGAGAAAAGTAATCATTGATATTAGACATGTAAAGTCAGAGCAGACACAAGAGGAGATGGTGGGTCTTATTTCACGGAAACAAGCAGAAGGACTGGATGTCGCTACATCCTCGGCGCACAAAGTTTATAGTCAAGACAAAGTTTATTATTGGTAGATTTTAATGCGACAAATTTATACACCTCGGCGCTCTCATTGACAATCTCTGATAAACAACAAAATTCAATTGAGCAGCTCAGCTAAGAGGCCCACGGGGAATATGGGTTAAAGTACGAGGCTGAATGAAAAATAGATTTCGAGGACACATCAGCAGAGTGATATAAGAGAATGAGAGGCACGTTGCAGAGGAAGCCTAACGCGCATTCATCCAGTGAGGACACAGCCGACAGTCGCCAGCTCACAGTGACCGGGGGTATGTGATGGTGAAAAACGGGTATGCGCAGGCATGCCGATAAGCAGATGCATAGATGTGCCGTTCGACAGATATGGGCCGCACTCGGAGAAGCCAGCGACGCAAATGCAGTCGCATACGGCGATATTCAAGGTACCATAGCTGGGAATTTCATATATGTACGCACTTTCAGATAACAGCCCGACACGGGAGAGAGACTAGACCACCAATGGGACTTTCATGGCTAGAAACGGAAATGCAAGAATATATGACGGATATATGTGTTGGAATATATGACGGATATGCGTTGAAATATACTCACAATCGTAGAATTGAGAGACGAAGGGGCGAATATATCTAATTGAAAGGGAACTATTTCCACGCGGAAGGAGGGGCGTACTACCTGGTGAGTACGTAACGTTAACTGTCGTTCGGCTTGAGAGAACGAGAGAGGAGACTATTTCCGGCGCGGTGGCGTAGCCGCGAAGACGGCGCTGACGGTGGCGGTGCTGATGGTATCGCGGTGCTGACGACGCCGATTGTGTTGCCAGTGAGGGCGTGGGCGGAATGTGTGCGCAGGGAACGGCTGAGAGAGCGCAACTCTGTATGTTATCCGGGCCCGAGCACCCGCAGACAAACCCCTGCAAAATTGTTAGCAGACGCAGCATTTCAAAACGAAATTAACACGCACCAGACGACCGGCGGCCATGCTCGCGATAAAGGACACTACGCGGCTTGTACGTGGCACGCAGGGAGTGGCCCTAGCCCATTCGATACTGTTTTCACAGCCTCCACACGCCTAGTCATCGTCGAGTTTACAGGCGAAGGAGCTTCGCGCTCACCGGGTGAAGATGTCGTACGGTAGACAGCCCAGCTGGCAGCGAATGTAAAGTCACGCATGAGACAAGAAATCGCCGTGGTCTGTTTGCCATAATATACGAAATCTCTAAGGCATGAGGTACCCTAGTTTTGCCGTGGAGAGCCCAAGTTCAGCTTAGGTGCTGGGCGGACTGCGGAGTACAAACCGCGAGGTCTGGAGGGTGAACCGGTGAGCGAGGATAATGTGATACGAGAAAGGGGGGAGGCAGAGCTTGCGCACCTGCTCACTTCGTAACCAACGCGATCAAGCTAAAAAAAAGACACGCGCGGTTCGTGAACGCGCGTGCAAAGGTAGACACATAGGCAGGTAGATATATGCGTTGTGCGTGCAGAGTATGCGCGTCAACGCATATTAGAAGCCTATGCCTGGATATAGCACGCTGTTGGAGAGCAATCAGATCGAAGAAACACAGATTCCGCTGCGGTAAGGGCGCTTACGCACTCGAGAAGAAGCACCGACACAAGGCGCACGGTGGACGATGTATGCGATTACGCAGTGGCGCCAATCGGACGCAGAACTGCGTAGTGGGGTATCGTTGTAGCGCGCGTGAATTCAGATGGAGCCGACGTGAGCCCGGAACCGACATAAGTGCCCGAGCTTTGCAAGTCTGTCTGCATATAAGCGAAAGTTCAGAAAGAGCCAGCTATCCAGCTTACCCGCTTCCGTACTAGTAGCGCATTTCGCACTTGGCCTCTTACATATTCCGTGCGAATGGGGTTGAGACGCATCGGCAGCAGCGAGGTGAGGCGATGGAGGGAGGGGGTGTCAGCGCACACACACAGGTAGAGTATATGCACGGTCGTCGCTACCAGGTGAGACTCCGTGGCAACACTAGCCGCTCCACTGATATTATCAGTGATATGGCCACGCGTGGAAGAGCCAGCGACGCAACTGAAGTTGCATACGCCGATATTCGAGATAAAATCACTTGTAATTTTGTGGATGTACGCACCTTCGGATAACAGTCCGACACGGGAGATAGAGTAGGCCGTCAATGGGACTTTTATGTCGCTGATGTTGGAAAGTCAGAAGGTGCTGAGCGCGACCCTGTCCAGAATGGAGGCGAAGCGGAGAGAGGAAGGACGCGCATATGCGCATTGTAGGTGTCGGTGTTGATGACTAGGTAAGTTGATTTTCTCCGGGTCAGCAGCTCGAAGGCAGTGACGTTGACGAGGGACGGGAGTGTAGGTGACCAAGGACCCGACCGGTGCGTGAGCGTTGTTGAGAGCAGCGTGCTGGAGGGCCTGGCGAGTACTGAAGTACTGATGCAGACATGCAAGGAGGCGGAGTAGAGCCGCATTTAGAACTTGCTCGTTGGCCTGTATTGGGAGGAGGTGAGTTGAGGATACAGCGAGCGAGAGGGGGAGGAGCTTACAGGTACTAAAACGAGGCTGTCAGAGAGCGTACGCGCTGTACGGGAAGAAGCACTGATGCACGAACGTGTGGATGGTACCGTCGGAATCAGGAGCTGAGGTCGGCGCTCGGTGCGTTCATGTTAAGCTTTGAAGGTGCCGTGTACTACAAGTTGTACAGAGGAGTTCTCAAGCGCTCTATGCGCGACTGGGTGGATAGAGTGATGGCCCGCATGCGTACACGGTGAAACAGATGACGAGTGGGGGTGTACGGACGGGCTAGGACGCGTCCATGCTCCTCCGTGCTCATGTCAAGAGGTTGTAGATATGGACGCGTGATGCATTGATGGAACATTGGGGCAGGACATGGTAGTGTGCAGGAGTACTGGGCGAAGGGGTTAGAAAATGGGGGCGTGCAGATGGGTTGGAGAATGCGCGCTCAAGCGCCCATCGCGTGTGCACCCGGAGTTGTAGCTGGATGACACATCCGCTCGGGGCCTCAGGAAATGTGCGTGGCACGAGCGTGCGCGTGCGTGCTGTGCGTGGCACGCACGGGCTAATGTGCGTGCGGTGCGTGCGGGTCGGGTGCGGGTCGGGTGCGGGTGCGGTTCATGTGCGTGTGTGCGTGCGTGGTGCGTGTAATACACCTGGGTACCCGTGTGGTCTGCTAATACATAAAATCAGGTTAGAGGAGCTATGAGATAAACGAAATAATATTGTTTTGTGAGCATTGCGGGGCCCTATTTTGTACTAGATTACCGTTATAGTAATGATAATTATATGACTTCTTTCTTTTCCGACTGTCTTGTAGTCCTCATACGAGGTTTGAGTAGAGATTTAGGCCATTCAGGCTCTGGCAGGGGAGGGTTTTCGATGTAATCAGGCCCCACCTACCACAAAAATCAATAAATTGTATAATAGAACACAAAAATTAACTCACCCTGGTTTCTTCTTCATCCTCCTTGCGCTCTCCAGTGTGCCAATAATCTTCATATGGATAGATAAACGACTGTTACGCACCTTCGGAGTCATACATATACATCCGAGCATCTTTTTCCTCTTCTTTAACCGGTGGCGAATCGAGACGTATCTGGTGTTTGATCTCCTCGGGTGGCTCCGGTGGGCCCGAGCTTTCTCCGTCCGGCCTAAAATAACGATACAGGCGTCTGAAAAATTCCTGAATAGATATTAGCAGTGTAAATCAATAGTATATCATCAAAAAATATGAACAATACACACCATGCTGGACTGAGCAATGTCGTCGTCTGCAAATAAAGAGCAAGAATTTGACACTTTCGCGTCGCTTGACAATTGTGCGACGTGATTCGAAAGAAAAGGAACGGCGTGAAAAACTGCGGAGCTTTGCTGTACGCTCGCGTGGACGCTGGTGCACTTGCTTCGTCATGTGCACCCCGCTATCACGCACATTGGCCTGTGCGTGGCAGTGCGTGCGGTGCGTGCGAAGTGCGTGAATGTACATGCACGCACGCACGCACACGCACGCTCGTGCACGCACTTTTTCTATTGCCCATCCGCTCGCACGCCGGTTCGGCCGACTCAAAAATATGCCATAGGGGATGCACGGGCAACATATTCAATTGGTCTACCATCTATAATTACAGGAGAATATTGACGGGCGCCTAAAATAGAACACAGTCCTCGTTCAATCATAAGCCCCAACTTCAATTGTTATACCAGGAAGCCAACGAGTTTTTGGCGCGCTGCGTGCACAAGGGGCGGCGTTCAGGTTCACCTGGCGTATATGCTGTTCTCGTACCCACGCGCTATTCACAGAAGAACTCAAAACGCAAGGGCGCGCACGAGAGCCACAATGCACACATTAAGTTCCATCCGCCAGGGCCCTGAAATATTCAACATTACCAAAGTACTTACTTTGCCGAAGTCTCATTGATCATCCCTTGAGACAGCGCTTTGTAAGAAATCTAATACGACGTAAGTCTCAGGCGTTTAGGGGATAAACGACTGATATATTCAAGTACCTAATACGACGTAAGTCTAAGGGGCGTCGTAAGTACAAGGCAAAGTAAAACGGTAAAGTAAGATTGCTGAGTGCACATGCAAAGAATAAGATAAGGATTGCGCGAGCGCACGCAAGGTAAGAATTTAAAATAACAGAGAAACAGAGTCCGTACTGAGAGCACGCCGCAACGACGGCGGCCGAACGAATCGGATGCGCGTTGCACGTTTGCGCGCGTTATTCCAACACGCTTTCCGCTCTTTAGGGAATCCAACAGGTGAATAGCTCATTCTAGATGCAGGAAGTGACTTGAGAGAGAGGCGCCTTTATCTCCGTGGTGCTGTTTGAACGAGAATTAATAAAAAAAAATCCAAAAAATTTCCAGTGAATGCAGTGTCGCGAAAAATAGCATAAACTTTATTGTCCAGACGGGGTATTCTCCATGTGGATGAACACTCAAAATATCAATCACTGCGACGGGTACCGCGGCGAATCCGGCGATGCGATTTCACTCAAATTAGGGCCGGCCAAGGCTTGTGCACTCTGCATGCAGCTACACAACGTCGCCACGTACCGCGCAATTTGAACCTCATAAATCACTCGCCATTGCTCTTAGTGATGTCCGGGCTAGGGCCTGAGGCCCGAAGCCCGCCCGAGCCCGGCCCGAAAAGCCCAGGCCCAGCCCGGCCCGAGT
>JAEKIV010000566.1:0-20770 GCA_016801325.1 Hypholoma fasciculare
CCCGCTGCCAACGGCCCGCTAATCCGGGACTACAGGCTTATGGTACCTGCTGTGACCGGGAGTTGAACCCAGCACCTCTCGATAGCTGACTAGGCTATCTTTAGGGCAAGCAGCAGCCGTGTTTCCACTGCACCACCACTCCCCTGGTGGCACTGCTCTCCCGACATCACAGATCCTCCCTTATTCACACCCTTCAATGTGACCTTACCACCACACATATCAAACTTCTCTGTGATGTCGGCTTGGATGGAGTGGCATTGATGTTTGCTCAAGAGGCGTCTATCACATCCTGTTCTGGTGACGACGATCCATCAAAAGGGACTCTCAACAGCTGTATGCTCAATCAGCTTCTCAATCTCGCCGCGATGCAACTTCACAATTATTTTCCGCTGGAAGCAATTGAAACAGCCAGGCAAGCGGAATCTCTTGCGCTCTTCGAAATTTCGCATAGTCGCACGGACAATCTTTCGTCTTTCGCCATGTTAAGCCATTCAACGTATATATTATCGGACGCCCTCTTCGACGCGGGGCGCTTATCTGAGTCATTGGCTCACTTAATGGAAATGAAAAACTTGCTGAAAAATAGGGAGTACTCTAACTGGAGCTCAAGTACCGACAGAGACAATTGTCTCGTATCCGCAACAATTGCTCGTATCCTTTTTGCACAAGGCGACTATTCACAGGCCAACCAATTAATGCTTGAAGTCCTCGAATTAGATCGACAATTATTTTCCAAAGAAAAATCGCATTTTCTACACTTGGCCGAAGATTTCCTTTTTGCTGCGATCGCGTCTTGCTGCGTTAACGAGCATCAACACGGAGTCGCACTGCTTGCTCAGCTCGAAGATCTTGAGCAAAAAGTTTCAGTTGCACATCCAGCACCTTATCGAATGGTTCAGTTTTATCTAGAGATGCGTGCGGGACGCGGAAAGTGGAATTCAATCCAGACGGCTGCTAGAGCGAAGTTAACATGCAATCACGTAGACCGAGCGCTGGATTTAAGGATGACCTGTTTCGATAGTGCTGAACTGAGAGTTGGAGGGCAATGATTTTTTTTCCTATTATTTTGTACATAAGATATGAATCTTGCAGGAAATCTCAATGTCTACTCTGACTCACTGCGTTTTGATCAAACTGTCGAGGGGGTGGATTGCCATGCCGCATTTTCTGATATAGGGGTTACCAGAAGGAGCAATTAATCAGAAGTAGATTTGACCGTGTGTACGCGTTGTGTGCGCACCTTTGGACATCGAATACTACGCCCGGGCGGCCGGGCCCTTGCACCCTGGCCACATTGACTTCGTTCGTGCCGTGGGCATTGAACATATCTCTTTCGCCCCATCTCTCTTTTCTCCAAAAGGCTCGTGCAGCAGCGTCGAATTCTCGTCAGGAAAAATAGACTCATTTGACTTCAACCACTCACTCCAACGTGGGAAGTGGTTGGGTTCAACACCCGCGGTATTATTCCTTTTTTCTAGCTCACGTTTAGCTCTGATATTCAACAAAAAAGCATAGTATCCACCGTAGATTCAGAAACGCGCTGCATGTCGAACTCCCGGCCAGATCGCTTCAATCTGAACAATTATCGGCAAAGTGCTGTGCGACCGCCTGGACAAATTCCTGCGTCAACAGTTCCACCTCCCATGCCTTCACTGCCGCCTGTCGACGCCCGGGAAGATATGAATGCAGCCAATAACTTTCTTGAAGCTCGTTTTCGAGAGGCGCGGGATGTTCCAAAGGGCGGAATGATGGCTGGAGCACCGAGAGGAACCGAGACAGAGCTTCACGAGCGACGCAGAAGCAGCAGTGGGGCCAGCGCATATCCGCATCCGGGACCCTTTCCCCAAGGAAATCCAACTCATACAAGAGCTGAAATCATAGAACTAGCTCCTAGGCGAGTCCCCGAGTCTGTGCAGGCTTTCAGGCAAAGTCGCGAATACGAGCACGAACAAAGACGAACGTCGACATCGTCCGGCCAACTACAGCAGCAACAAATGCAGCAACAGCAACAGCAACAGCAACAACAGCAACAGCAACAGCACCAGCACCAGCAGCTCTACTATCAGCAGCATGAGCACCACATGCCTCGTCGCCAGTCGAGTTCAAATGAACATCACGTACAACACTCGCCGCAGTTAGGGCCCCCAGTTCAACATCACGTTCAGCCACCTGTCCACTATATTCAGCATCCTCAAGCTGTACCCAATCTCCACGTACCAGCTCCAAAACAATCTCAAGTACACGCACATCCCGTCTCTGCCGAAACCAGCATGTTCCAAATGATATTGGAACGGCTAGATCACATAGTCGAGCGGCAAAATGTTGCTGAACTCCAACGTAAAACCCTTTTTCATGACGTGAACGAAGTAAAAAGCGCATTAGGTGTGCTTGCCGCAGGATCTCCATCTCAGGAAAAGCCGACAGACCGCATCTCGGACGGAGCGTATGAGAAGGGTAAAGAGGATGAGAACTCCGAAGAGGGAAACGCCGTGAATGTGCAGGAAGGGACTTTACGATGCCTGACTGCCCTTGTACAGCGCGTTAGCGAAATCGCAGCGGTCGTAAACGGGATTGAGGATACTGTAGGTCCTGTGGATGCTGTCAAGGAGGGGCCTGCTCTGCGAAAAGGGAAGATGCGTGCGTTCGCCTCTTCCGATGTTGCTTTCGACACGCCGAGCGCTGGAGATAGCCTCGTTCGTGGAGATGGGTCATCGGCTGAGAACAGGATTGACGTGGATGCTCTCGATGAGGACGAGGACATCCCTGTTATCAGCACTAGTCAAAACGAAATTCCTCAACGAAGATCATCCATTCGAGCTGGGCTTCATATATCCCCGGCTGATTCGCGACGACGATCCGTGGCGCGGATCAAAGGCCGAAGTGTGATGGAACGCCTCGACAGCCAACAGAGCATAATCATGGACATCGCGGAGTGGATGGAGAAAATGAAAGATCCTCACGCGGACCTAAGCGCGGACCCGCAGACGACAACTCGTCCGGATGAAAGAGACTCGAACGTCGGAGAAAGTCAACCCCAAGGTGCGTATTTTGTATTCCGTGGTTCATTTATCGTCACATTGGGCGCCTATGAATGTCGACCGGGCGCTTATATAGACGTTCCTGAGACTTTTTCGGCCGACTGCCGCTCTTCTTTTATCGTTGATTCTCCATGAAGAATTTAATGTACTGATTGTCTTTCTGTTGAAATTAGTTGCATCGTCGAAGCCATCGCCGTATCGAACATCCATGGCTCCACCTCCTGGACGTATATATTCCCACAATTCGACGCCATCTCGCCCTGGCTCCATCGGTTCCTTGTCACAGGGAGGTACCATACAAATTCACATCGACGATCATCCAGTAGTAGCCTCCGCAGCTCACAAGCCATCGAACTCACTTGATGATGCATTCCTTAAGCCTCAGTCAGATGGCTTACCGATTGCGGGACAGCCTCATGGACCGGTCGTCCGACTGTTTGCAACAGGAAGTGCCGGTGTACAGCTTTTAGATCTTGCAAAGACTATCGCTCAAGCGGGAAGTGGGGCAACTATTCGGAATCCGGACGCCAAGGGTACCGTCGACGGCATGGACTTGGATGTTTTCGAATCAAGACCAAACCTACAGGGCAACAATTCCGATTCTGACAGAGAGAGTTCGAAGAGATCAGACTCATCAAAAACGCTAGGTACGTATCATTTAGTCGTGTCTTACTTTGTGCCCTTGACTCATCGCTTTCTCATTATACGTAGTTTCTGAGCCGATGGGCCAGATATCCAGTTCTTCGTCATCGTTATTCAGCCATCCAAAGACAGTTTCCAATGATACATTACCTACGAACGCACAGCATCAATCATCTGAACTGCCCACAATCAAAATAAAGGTGTCCCCACGCATTGCCAACTCCACTAATACATTCGTCTCGTCGCCCTCGAAATCTCATAGCGCGACCTACTCTGTAGGATCCCCATCCTCATCTACCTCACAGTCAAAGGCGGCTCCGACCCTTTCGCCGTCAAAGTTCGCCACTTCGACAAGTACAGCGGATGATGGAACCAGTACATTTCGACTCTCTCCTGCAGTCTGGACGCGCACGCCCCCCGGATCTGGGACACAGGCGCTGCCATTTGATCTCGCCGAGCTGCCGGCTGCCGCGACTCCAACTCGCTCCGTTCGTATTTTGCGCTCGTCTGCGTCGCGTCGCTCTTCTATGCCCGGGCCGCGCCCCAGTGCCACGCCTGTGATGGAGAGCCCTAGCGACACCTTACGCTCACTTCGTACACCGAGGCGGGTGGCGACGTTACCGGCCACGACACCCGTACGCATCATCGATGCGGACTGGTCGTCGAGGTTGAAGACAGAAATCCAGGCCACGGAAATTGCGACAGCACAGCGTGCCATCGAGGGCTTGCTAGACGTGCAAGCACATACGCCAACGAAGGAATACTCATTCGGGGCTACCAATGCACGGATTGTGGAGACCAATCCCGTTACGCCGATCAAGATCAAGATTCCCGCTCGCCATCCGCCTAGTAGGAATAAGACGCGCAACACCCCAAAGCAAGAGGAAGATGTCGTCAAAAAAGCTGCTGAACGCGCACTAAAAGGATTGTTGAAAGCACAAGCCGTATCCCCGTCTAAACAATACAGCATCGACTCTACTATTGTTCCTGAAATCGAGGAAACAGGCCCACCGCAGATACTATTGCCCACTTCAAATCCAACTGTTTCCCAAGACACGACCTCAGTGCCTACCACTCCAAACAAGCCGGATATATTGCCAGTGCAGTCGGAAGGGACTATATCAACTATGCGTCTGCAGGATCTCGGGCATCCGTTTGTATATGCTGGCGTCAGGGTCGAATCGCTACAACAGGAGACACAGATGGCGGAAGATGATAATGATCGCCAGCCACGCGCATCGCCACAGCCCCAGGACGATGAAATGGATGCAGTCAGCTCTGACCAGCCTGAGGTGCCATTTGGATCCGCACTCATGGAGGTAGACCAGCAGATGGAGGAAGCTTTGATACAACCTTCTCCACCGAGTAGCGAACAGGCCGAGGCGATCGACGCGTCCAAGGATGGAGTCGTGCCCTCCCTTGAGAATACAAGCGGTATCGACGGGCAGGTTCCGGAGACGGCTCCTCCAGCAAACACTGAATCTGACGCGCCCGTAGTTTCAACGACGACAGTGGTTAATGGGGACAGCGAACCTGAACTTGATCTGGCCAAAGCTCCAGTTTCTACCTCCACTGAGCGACACCAGAGCCAGGGATTGTCTGACCTTTCAGCTCTGACACCAGCTCCTGGATCCGAGGCCCATATTACTGCACCGGCTTCGAGAGTGGCGTCGGTGACGCCGTCTCTCGTTGATGTCGACCCCATAATGCCTGATGTACTCCTGGACCTCGATGTGACATCTCCAACGATGGGTGGCTCGGGGTCTTCGACGCCGATTGATCACAGTACTGTTGTAGTCAACGAACCGAAGAGACAACGGACGCTGTCAAATTCATCTGGACCGACAATTGTACTGGAAGAAGAATCAACTACAGAGAAACTGGAGGATTCGCTACCGCAGCTCGACGAAGGCGTGGATGGTGGCAGCACGATAGAAGAAAAGGAGGTAATTCAGCCACCATCTACGGCAAGTCCATCGGTTTCTGCCACTCAGATTACTTCCCACGACCCTGTCCCCATCGCACCTACTACCTCCCAAGTGTCGAGCTCGTCTGAGGATGAACACGATGTGCAGAATCTTTTGGGGCTGGATCATGTCTCATCAACTCCCATTGTCCCGTCGGCAGGTTTGGGACACGAAACTTCTGAGCTCGACACAGCTGCGCATGCTGTTGATGAGGACATCCCGAAGACCCCTCTACGGACGCACTCGCCGATGATCGCCTCCAGTTATTCTCCAGAAGACATGCGGACTCTCCATCAAGGTGCACACACTGATCTCATCGAAGAAAGCGCCGATATCTTCGAAGAAAGCGCTGATATCTTCGGAGAAAGCGCTGATGTTTCAATTCCTGGTATTCCAGCCGACAGGGAGCAGGTATCGACAGAAGAACCAAATCGTTCACCAACTCCACCAGTCAACTCTGCACAGACCGAAGAAATTCCCTCCTCAGATGATGTTTATCTAGGTTTAGTAGATTCGTCACCACCTCCAGTCGAAGTAACTCAGCCCGAGTCTACTGCTGACGACGTGTTGGATCCCGAAGACGTCCTACATGTCAAGCAAGAGTTGGACAACTCGATTAATGGCCTTTTGACTGCGGGCCTAGAGCCAGCCGATAGAGGGAAGCAAAAGGATTCTGCGAACGATGTGGAGAAGCCTGCTTACATCTACATCTCCGATACCGACAAGACCCCTGTAAATCGGCCATCGAAGAGGCGTGCTCCAAGCGTTATTTATATATCGTCTGATGACGATCCACCCCTCTCACAACTGCGCAGCACTGCAAAATCAACTCGTACTAGTGAACGTGGTTGTTCCGTTGCTTCTGGAGCTATCAATGGGCCAGCTGATGTGCTCACAGTCAAGGCGGAGGAGATATCCGGGATATTTACTGGCATGAACGGTACTAGCACCCCAGTGCGCGGTAGAACGCGCGAGGTCTCTCAAGCCATCCAGAGTCGCCAACCAGAGAGGTCTGCCTCGCCTGCCGCGGCGTCTGTGGATCCGTCCCGCCATCTGCTTACGAAGGAACTCTCTCCTGTCTCGGACTTGTCAAAATCGCCTTCACCTAACGAGCCGGCTGCAAAGCACAAAGACGATGAGCGGGAAGCAACCGAGCCAGGCGAATCGCCTCAACCCCCCAATGAAAGTAGTTCTGTTGCTGAATTGAAGAAGTACATCGCCAAAATCGACTCGGACGACGACATGCCGATCATCCCCAGGAAGAAGCGCAAGGTGTCTGCCGTATCAGAGGCGCCCACTGAAGAAGGCACCTCGCGGAACACGCCTGCGGAGTCGTCATCCGCGCCGAAGAAGGGCCTGCTCGTTGTGCCGAAGAAGGGGAAGAGTATTGCGGTGACACGGGTGAGGAAGCGCAAGCTTCCGACGGTCGCACCGGAGAGCGAGGAGGAGGACCAGCGTCCGCTGAAAATGGCCAAGCTACGGAAGAAGTCCAAGGAGAACGACACGAGCGTGAAGGCGACTGGGAGCGAGAGTAAAGGGAAGGGCACCGTCAGCGCTGGGGCAAAGGGCAAAGGAAAGATGCGTGAGCAACCAACGCGGTCACCGGCGAAGAAGGTCAAGGTGGAAACACCGAAGACGCCGCCGCGCTTGACTCGCGGTCAACAGGCGCGCGCAGTCAAGTGGCCACATATTGATCGGCCTAACTTCGACCAAGTGAGTTGCGCTTGTCTTCTCCTATATTATGCTTTTCTGATATTTATTTCTATGAACTTAGTTTATTCAGTGCGATATATGCGCTGACTGGTACCACATTGGATGTGTGGGGGTAAGTTCCAACGATCCACGTTTGGACGACTCCCGCACGTATAAATGTCCGCCATGCGAAGCAGGCGTTTCAAGGTACGTCGGTTTCGCGTGGAAAGTGGGCGTTGTCCTTGCTCAACAATTGTTTGCCTTTTTCTTCTTTACTTTAGTCACGGTAAGCCATCCAACCCTAAATGGCGTCCATCGCAAATTTGATTCTGACCGCTTTCATAGATTCGGAATCTCCACACAAAAACGCCAATAACGACGACCCGCAAGTTTACACATGCAGCCGGCCGAAATGCCAACGCACAAAGAAACCCAAAAAGAAAAAGACGTCGAATCCCGAGCCTCCCAGCGACGGGTCCAACACGTACGTTGTCGAGGCCTTCATCGGGCGCTTTACCAAAGTCGTCGGCGGGCGTGGCAAGCAGACTTTCTACCTCGTCAAGTGGCACGGGTACGTAGCCGCCCAGAACGATGCCTGACGTTAGCTGATTGCTCTGCAGATATCCCCCCGAACAGTGCACGTGGGAGGAGCTGAGCCAGATGGGCATCGCCAATGCCTCGACACTGATCGAAACGTTCGAGCAGGCAGCAGAGGCGGAGGGCCTAGAATTAGAACACTTCACTGACGAGCAGGCGCTCCTCCAAGAAGCGGTCGAAGCGGGTTGGCGCGATACCATAAACACTTCTACCCAGTCTTAAGCGGAAACCGCCGGCCCGTTGACAATCTGCATTGGCGACGTTCTTTTTCTGCTGCCGCTATTTCCTCATAATCTCGCTCCCAGCCTTGTCATTTTTGACGTACATTTTTTCAAGCACTGTCTCATACTTATATTTGTTCAGCCCATGCTCACATACATCATTTGTACGCCGTCTCTCATTTTGTCTGTTCATATGCCATCTCCACACTCACATTCACATCTATGCCCACCTATGCTGCATCCACATTACATTTTGCTATCGCGTCGCTTTCCAGATCATATGCTATAGATCAGACCGTCGTATATAGTCACATACACCCATCCATTTGCATTACATCTCATTCTATCATGTCCATTTGCACGTAGTCCAACTTGCTTTTTAACCCGCTCACACCTCCATAGGATTGTTGAGGATGTTCCAATATACGGTCTGCTTTTATAGAATTCTCATTGATAATAACCACTATAGCGACTTTCATCAATGGGGAACTGAGGCCCGCCTAAATTACAATTATAAAGCTATGATAAAACTAATCCAAAGTGGGCACAGTAAATGCGAATGTAGATAGCAGGGCAGCGCCTGTGTGTGGCTAGTCGCGGAGCGGGGGAATGCATGTAGGTATGTCAAAAAATAATCAACCAGACGAAGGGTAAAGCTTAAAGTGCGAAATGTCCCCGGGGTATGCGGTGTCTATGTACGCCATATCAGGCGGAAACAGAGCAGAGGCAGGCGCCCGCCAGGCGCGGCGGGCTACACGAGGATGACGGCGAGTAGGAGCGCCATGAGCACGACCATGAGGATGACAATGCACCACCCGCTGCCCTTCTCCTCCGAGTCGCGCAGGAACTTGCGCATGCGCCGCAGGCCGTCGCTCAGCTTGCCGTCCGTGCGGTCGACGCCGTGCTCGAGGTCCGTCAGCATCCTTTCGGGGGCGGAGAATCATAGAAAAATCAGAAACAGAAGCAGACGAAGGAGAGCATACGCACTCGTTATGCTCGTTGATCTCCTGCCCCATGAGGCTTGCCTGCTGCGCAATCGTGTGTAGCGTTCCTGCTATGGAGTCCATCGTCGTGTCCTGCGCGCGCATCATCATCTGTATCGCCGCATGCGCCTCAGTCCGAGAAACAAAAAATATCATTGAGCAACACACACCTGCTGCTCTGCCTGCGCCCAGGCCGCCTGGTGGTCGTCCCCGTATCGCTCTGAGAAGGATGAGCCGGGGCCCGCGCGCGGGGTGGTCAAGGGCAGGAGAGGCGTACCGGTTCCGGTGGCAGAGGGCGACCCCGGCTCGAGCGCGAACGGCGGCGGCTTCTGCTGATTCGACGGCTGCCGAGGTGGCGTGGTGGGGGCGGAGACGGTCGCGCGCATATTCTGCAGAATATAAGGATGGTCAATGAATATGGACGCGGGAGTAGCGACGGACCTCTATTTCTTTACGGACGTGTCCAACGTAGCGTCGCCGCTTTTGCACCTCTGCGTCATCCAGCCCGAACATGCGCGCGTCGGTTGACTCGACAATCCTGTGCGCGCATCAATATGGTTTCTCGTATGGAGCGGTACGAGACGCACTTTACACTCTCCTCTAGGTCCTCAAGGTCAGCTTCCAACGCAGCGAGCGTCGCTTTGAACTACAACAAACACCATCAGTCATACGCAACACGCTGCGCATTGCCAGACTCGCCTCATTCCGCGCCCACATCAGCTCCTCGCTATCCGGTCGCGCCATGTTGCGGATACGGACAAACGACGCCTGTAACTGAGCCGCTGTCTGCAGCGAGCCCTGTATCTCCTGCTGGACCGCATGGTACGGGTCCACCGACATCACAGCGGCCGTGCTCTACGTCCTGGTGCTGTACGGTGGGGTATCAGAGGATATTCGAATCCGGATGTGTCCCTCGACTGTTTGAAGTTACTCAGCGCCTGCTGAGGCGCCAGTCTTTCGGGGGGCGAGAGGTCTACCGTATCCTGGGCTTTGCGTGAGTTAATATTCTTTGTACGTCGTCGGTCGCTCTCACGCAGGAGATGGCCGTACGTTGGAATTATAGGACCTGGAGCTGCGCGTTTTATGCTGTTGGTTGAGCTGGCTGATAATAGTAACCAGGATGAGAATGAAAGATGGGGACAGAGAGCGCCGGAGAATCCAAGTTGGACAGGCGTCGCCGCCGCTGCCGGCAGTGAGCACGCTATTTGTCTTTATTTGTCCGGCAGTCCAAACTTTGCTCGACCACTACTGGCAATCTTGAATTCGAACGTCAACTTCAGATCGATTTGCTCCTCGCTTGCCTCATCAATATCATATTATGAAATTATAAGACAATTCTAGACGATTCCCTTTCATTTCAGATTCTCGGGAGCACTCTTCAAACGAGGCACACAAGACCATCGAATCCTACGAATTTAGCAAGTGGCACATTGTTTGAAGGTCCACTGAGAGCGTAAGTCAGTTAACCAGAGACTTGCTATGCGAGAGAGATTGAACGCGAGAAATAGCTGAGTAGTGAACCAGTACTCAGATGACGCTAATGTTTTCTAACGGTTTCGGCTACCAACACAGGCGCCAGCGCCGATCTAGCGAACCAGTTCTCGATAATGCATCACTGGGCCAGTGTGAAAATCCACGGTTGACTTATGCGCCTACCGAAGGTCTCAAACGGCCTCCGACTATCAGGCGATCGCTGATTAATTTATCTGGCACAATCCACCACTGCGGTACCCACGTCGACCTTGCAGGCTTCCTGTCACCGAGATAGTAAATTGTCTCGCAGGCCCTTGTTTTTAAACGAGATAATGTGAGATTAATCTATTCATAATCGAGCGTATACGACGATTCTATCATTGATATCAATTGCTATCTTCTAGCGGTCATCTATATCAGTATTTCTGTCCCAAGTCAGAGCGCCTGCTTTAAGGTTATCCGTCTAGGATGGGCAATACACTCAGAGGACCGAGATTTATCTCGCTAAGAAGTAATTTCCATGTTCAGCGTGCTGAAAGCAGGTCCGTACACTTCACGTTATGTTACTACACACCGAGGAAGTGGCTCTCGTGAAAACATTGTTTATTATAGCTCAAGTCATCAGAATATGTCACCTCCACACGGCGCCAAACCAAATGCTGTGTGTAGTCACCGGGTTGCGGAAGGTCCATGAGGCACTATTTTTGATGTTCTCAACGACCGGAAGGACGTCAAAGCTCCGTTAAAAGGAACACCAGGATTCCCTCGACGTGATGCTACTGCTCCTGAATTCCCTCGTTACTAAGGTGGACTCCAACCATGTCTGAACTGATGGCTCGTGCGCCTGCACCCATCGTGTTCAGGTTGCCTGGCTTTGTTTATAGGGAGTGAGTCGAACGTACACTCCTTTTCAAGCTGACAAGTGACCTCATTTTCTCAGTGTAACGATTGTTGTAAGAAGTAACCTTCTCATTGTCTATCGCATATCTGACTTGTTCATTGCTACTAGCTTGTGGGGACCATGGCGAACTGGATACTATTCGGAATCCTATGGGTGCAAGTCTGTGAATCACTCCCAAAAATCACATCGAATCAAACAACGAACTAACAAACAAATTCCATCTATGCAGACTTGTATTACGTTGCCTTCCCAAACGACCACCGTTTTCTCAAGCTCACCGTCTTCCTGGAGCTCTCCCTCGAGACAATCCAGACCGTCGCCGTTACGCACGACGTTTTCAAGTTCTTCACCGTCGGGTTCACCAACCCCGTCGTGATCAACCAGGTCGGGACCGCGTGGTACTCCGTCCCACTTATGACCGGTCTCAGTGCGTTTGCCTCCCGCGCTGACACGCGCTTAAGCGCCCGTCGGCGGAGCTGACGTGGTGTCACCTCTGGACAGTCGCATGCCTCACACAGGCGTTTTACTGCTACCGAGCCGCCGTCCTAACCAGATCGAAATATTGGGTTGCGCTGATTAGTATGGTGAGCTCCTCGCCCTTTCTTGCTGATACAGTCTGAAAAGACTGTTTTCTGCAGTTTTCGATGTGCCAGCTCGGAGCGGCGATCACGGTGGCAGTGCAAACCAAACACGCGGTCTTGCTCACTAGGGTGCTCGGGACGGAAGAATCGTTGATCACAATAGGCGTAAGTACAACCCTATTCCGAGGATACTTTTTTCGCATCGCGCCTAAATATCTCCCCTCCCTTTCGCATGTCATAGATATGGGGAACGAGTGGGCTGGTGTGCGACGTGATGATCGCCGCGATCATGACATACTACGTGCGTGCAGACACCCCGTTCCAAATTCACGCGCGCTGATCCGACGCTCGTTCGACAGCTAAAGAAGCGCGACACGGGATTCAAAGCGACGCACAACATCATCAAGCGGCTTATCAGGCTCTCCATCGAGACGGGATGTATCACCGGTCCGTGCCTCTCGCTGTAATCGCAGTCAGTCACCGTCAGCTAACGTTGGCCCTGCGCTATGTTGATGTAGCGTCGCTCGCCGGCATCAGCCTCGCTCTGGTGTATCTCCCCGGGCATCCGCCGTACTACCAGATCGCCGCGCTCATCCTCGCGAAGACGTACTCGAACTCGATGATCGCCGCGCTGAACAGCCGCGTGAAAGTAGTGGCGAACAGGCACGCAGCGGCGCTGCCTGCGTGGAACGAGGCGGGGAAGCTGGATCACTTGACTTGGAGAGGCGCAGGAGGGATCGAGTTTATCTGTGAGGAAGCGACAGTATCCAGCTCCGCGTATACTACATAGGTATGACCCAGCATTTGAATTGCATTTTTAGACTCAAGAGTATATGCACTACAAATCCACTCTCTGTTCCATCAACATCAAATCAAGCAAAGTTGGTCCGTGGTTCCACAATGGTTCCACAAGGAAAGCATTGGGCGACAGCTCGCCGAAGCGGAGATGCTAACAACCTATATCAGTAATGAAATACATATTGATCTTTAATTGAACTCGTTTGATCATGATTGCACGGCCTGCTCATCCGGGCTATGGGTGGACACCAAGGACAAGAATCAAGGAAAGCGCCACTGTAGTGATACCCGAAGACGTTCCAGTGGTTCCCTATCATTGGCATAGCTCCTTGCTTCTGCCTCGATCGTCTCTCGGGCGATTTATCTTTGCCATGACTCACATTTTCTTTCATAGCACAACCCGTATTCCCGCATCCAATAAAATCCATTTACTTCGAAAAGCTCAAGAAAAAAAATGTGCAGATCCACAGTAGTCAGAATATGAACCTCATCGCATCCTGACTCTTGCCTACTTAAAACTCAGGGAGAAGTACATCATTCTTCGATAAATGATTATCTACACAGCCAGTGTTCCGCTCGCCGCAGAGCACGGCCATGAATGATGTGGGTGCAAGATATGAAATTTTGAAATCCAATTTGAAACGAACTCGGCAAATTGTGGGACACCAGAGCGCTTTAAAGGCAAGAGCTCAGATTTTGCCGTTGTATCGAATGCTGTCACCAAGCTGTTAGCCTTCCCAGAGCCAGCTATGACATCAATCTCCGCCTCTACTCCTCTCATTCTCGTACTCCCAGGTGCCATCCACACAGCGTACATTTAATCACCGCCCTGTTCCATAAAGTTTTTTATACTGAATTCTTAATTTATAGCATAGCAGTTGTTGTAGGACTATACTAGTCTAACTTCTTTGTTCTTCAATGAAATTTCTCACACAGCTCGCCGAGACTATGGCAAATTGGGTTCTGCTAGGAATCCTGTGGGTCCAAGTTTGTGAGTAGTTGCTTGACCGATTACAAAATGCACTTGGTTAATTCTCCTGCTGAGATCTGTATTACACTGCTTTCTCAAATGACTATCTCTCCCTCAAATTGATCGTCCTTTTGGAACTCCTACTCGAAACGGTTCAAACGTGTACTGTTACGCAGTTCGCATTCCACACTTTCACTATTGGTTTTTCAAACCCTGCCGTACTCGACGACATTGGAACTGAATGGTATTCCATCCCTCTAATAACGGGCCTTGGTAAGTTCGTAGGTGAAATTCAAGCATTCGGCAGTTCTATTGATATCACACCCATTTTTTTCTGTCTGATTAGTCGCTACTTTGACACAAGGGTTCTACTGCTATCGAGCGGCAATTCTGACCAAGTCAAAATATGCAGTCTGTCTCATTGGGATGGTAGTCATTTATAACAAGTGTTGCTCCCCAGCAGCGTCTGCTCACTGTGCTCAATTCCCTTGTTTTTATGAACAGTCATCACTTTGTCAATTAGGGGCAGCAATTGCTTTGGCGCTCGAGGCCAAAGAGGCAGCTGTAGCAACCAAATTATATGCGACAAATCGGACGTTTATAACAATTGGCGTGAGCATTTTTTTCTCCTGGTCAGATAATTTATTCTCATTCCTTTTGTCATTTGTTCTTTACAGATCTGGGGCGTAAGCGGGCTAGTTTGTGACACGATGATTGCAGCAATCATGACGTATTATGTGGGTACATAATTCTGTGCCACCATACATTCAGACTTATATTGCTTGTGAACATAATATAGCTGAGAAAGCGCGATACAGGCTTTAAGCATACGCATGGCATCATTACAAGATTAGTTAGGCTCTCTATAGAGACAGGATGCGCTACAGGTCAGAAATTTTTATTTCTTTTGAGTGTATCTCACAAAGCAATGTATAGCATTAATTGCCGGTCTTCTTCTAGCTCTCGTGTATTTACCAGGACATCCGCCGTACTATCAAGTGGCGGCTGTAATTATGGCGAAGACATATTCTAATTCGATGATGGCGGTATTAAACAGCCGCGCGAAAGTGATATCTAATTCTCCTAATGCAGCACCACCGTGTTGGAACGAGTCGCAGGGTCTGCCATCAGTCTGATGGTATTTTACAACACGGCATCCCTTTTTCCATAGAAGAGAATAGAATACGCAAACTCTGGCACTTTGCTGGCACTACGTACGTTGAAAATACATAAATTGTACGGGAAAAGATTGAATGGTGATACTCAGTTGTATGAGATAAAGTTACTCAATAATCAATATCTATATAGCACAGATTAGGATGAAATTTGGATGAAGTGATGTCGGAAGAAGCGTAACAGGGGCAAGTATGATGCGGCAGTGGACGGCAGTGTCATATTTTGAAGCGCCGCTCCAATTTACTCTTGCACCAGCCTCCGTTCAACTTGAAGTTGACCGTCCGCGTCAGCCCCCACTATCAACTACTCTAGTCAGCCTCTCTATCTAAATACCACGTATAAAGCATTCATGATTCGGTTTAGAACGACTTTCAGGTCTGTCTTTCTGACCTTACACACCATCGCTGATTTGGACACTCATTGAACTACACCACCACCACACCTTGCAAGCCCACACGGCACAACGCTCATTTGGAAACCTTCGTTATTCTCTAAGATCTGGGCATGTTTATTTCTCGTTTCCTACCACCGAAGCTGCGGCTGTGGATCGCTTTTGTTCTGTTCAGCCGTGCTTGTGCTCTCACCATACCAGTGTCGCCCGATGGACTTGCCACTGCTGCTCCGGATCCAGAACCCACAATTCTAAAGCTGGTGCATTTATCTCCCAGGGCTGACACGGATGTATTCACTATGTTTGGGTCTTTCGACAACTCAAATGTCGACAAGGGCGTATCGGATGGTGAATCCAACCTGGCGCCGATAGAAGACGTACTACAGATGATGTTGACACAGGCTCCTCCTTCTCCTACCGTCTTCACCCCATCTTCGCCTATTGAATCTTCCTCCCCATCAAATCCTCCAGTTGCTCTCGCAGGAAATTCCGCATTTTCTGTCACCGCCACTGCTGTCTCGCCGCTCGCCACACCACCACGACAAGGCCCGGGCATCGTTTTACTGTCGACAACTGCACATCCCGCGGCCACTGCGACCAATGCAAGCCCCGAACCTGCGAGAACTTCTGGGAGCGACAACGCCGTCAATGGGGACATGCCGTCGTCGAACCGTATGCTCATAGTAGGCTGCATCATCGGCGGCATTGTTTTCGTCGCCGTTCTACTCTTTATTATGCTCGATCCATCCATCTCGGAGAGGCTCTGTGGCATCCGCCGCATGCGCCCGTTCAAGCGCGCCAAACCAGACAGGGGTATCTCCAACATCGCGGACCCGTCTTTCTCTAAAAGGAGCCTCGATCTCCCTGGGTCCCCGGACCGCACCATCGTCGGGATCCTCGACGCGCGCAATGCGTCGCCCTCCCCTGAGAAGGGTGGTGATGACACTCTTGTCGACGTTGACCTAAACTCGCACGACCCACCTGCATCCAAGTTCTCCATCTGCTCTTCGGACTACCTCAGTGCGTCGACACGCGACTCCGGCGCGACGACTTCGTCTATAGGCGCGTCAACGCGTGCTGCGCGGCCGTCGGTCGTGACCTTCGCCTCGCCCACGCGCCCACCGCGCCCGCCCACAGCAGACAGCCCTGCCCTCTCGGACTCAGTCTACTTTGCATGCGAGCGCCAACCGTACGTCGTCTCGCCGCAGCCGCCTGCGCATCTGCGTGGCGGAACGGCGGACAGTCGCGGCATGCCGAAGAAGATCCTCACCCCGAGCGAGTTCTTCGCGCTGCATGTCCCCGGTATCATCTCGAGCCTTATGGGCTCAGCAAAGGGGGAGAGCGGCGCTAAGGACCGTATAGTGTCGGCGGTGTCGACGGCATCGGCCAAGCGGACCTCTGCGACGGGATCGCAGCATTCGCGCACGAAGAGTGCCCCGCTGCTGGGCCTGTATGGACCGCGGGTGTACAAATCACCCTCTGCGAACTTGGAGAGCGACGAAGAGGTACTCAAATCCAGCGAGATAGCGGAGAAGGTAACGAAGCATCGCAGGAGTCGGTCGGCGTCTGGGTGGGCGTATCCTGATAGACCTAGAATCAGCAGAAAGGTGATTAACGTTTAGATGAACTAGAGTATTATTTTGTACAAAACACAATCTCTTTTTATTCGGAGTACGCCCAAAGCTTGCAGGCCGGAATTCCTTTTATAAATTAAATACCGAGGCCACAGCGCCGCTGCTTACCAGGGTTTCACCATAGAATAAACCGTTTTGACTCTTTACTCCCAGCGGATGAGAAGCCATCAGAATAGTATTTACAATCTTGATACAAGTGCGACGTTGCCTACAGGGTATCTTTCTTTAGATACGGCCCAACGCTTTCAATGCACGTTGTACTAATTCATCCTCCTCAGCGGGCGCGATACGCTTGCTTTGCGGTCTTCTTCCTTGTTTCAGCCATCCGGTTCCAGCAGGTTCTTCTCGTATGACGCCCTCCCTTTCGATCCACATCCTGGTGAACAGAACGGAAACGTTTCGAGCCTTTCTGTTTCGTGAATGGTGGATCAGTTCAATTGCTTCCATGAACAAAGCATGGAATCTGGGGAGCGGCGACATTGGGACTAAAGGCGCGCCAAAGTCCTTGAACAAGGCATACCACGTGGGATACAGGTTTGAGTTTCCGAGGAATAAATCCTTATAAACGTATTCGTAAGAGAAGGGAAATAATCCGGCCATTTCCCAGTCGATGATGGCAGCGATTTGATAATGAGTTGTACCGCCGTCCAAGGCGATCGGACGAACAAGAATATTGCGAGGTTCCAAATCTTGGTGGCAGAGAACGACAGCGTCCTGGAGGTGCCGAAGGTCGTCCAAGGAAATTAGAACGGGTGTTATGTCGTTGTATGCGGAACGGATGGTGACATTGCCAGTGAGTGCGTCTGTAGAAAGAAAAGAAGTCTGCTTTTTGGAAGCGGGATTGTGGCCCTCGATGAGACCGCGGAGAAATCCTTGGATGTCCGTGAAATATCCAGTGTTAGGGCCTCCTATAATCTTCTTAGTAGCTTCAGAGTTATCGGAGAAGGGTGTGTCCTGGAGACTTGTGGCCACGTTATTATCGGAGAGTTTCAGAGAATGCAATTTCTTCAATATGCCTTGCAGATCCTGGCCTATGCGAAGCTGTTGGACGTCTTCCATGTCGTCCCAGACTGATTCTAAGGTAACGGCATTTGGTACGAACTTGGTGACCGAGAACTCGACAGCTCTTCCATCGTCTGTGATCGCGTTACCACAGCGTTCAACTGTAGGAACTAGATCCGGAATAGCATGTTTTGCCATAGATTGCAAAGCAGCGATAGTACGGAAATGAGTGGTTTCTTCACCCGACATTTCCAGCCGTACGACGACATCATCGCCGGATGGGCCACATTGATGGGCAACGAAGGTGCATGCGTCGAAGTTCTGAGCGAGGGTGCTTGTGCGAGTCGACTGAGCATCGGGAAAGATGTGATGGAGAATTTTTTCGTCGGCCAGGAGCAACTTATTTTCGTTGTCCGACATTGCTATGCCAAACGTTAAAGCTACAACGTACGCAATGATTAATGACTGGACTCGAACACTCACTCAAGAAATAAGTGAAATGAGCCCGCTGGTATTTTGGTCAACCGAGTGAGGATTGATGTTCAAATTCAGAAAGGGGTATTTCTAGTGATCTTTTCGGCCTGGTGCCCATCCTTGCCCATCTCAGAAGCGTCGAATATGGGGCTATATGGGGTCGACTGCTGGGCGAACATCGTGGTCTGCCATCAGTCTCTCGGCTATTTATTTAACTTGACACTTTCGGGAATGCAAACAACATACATGGACCCAAGGCATGCCCACTCGCGCCTAGTAGCTCAGCCAGTCTGACCATTGAAAAGTATGAGCAGAGTGCAAGGGAGCCGTCCATCATCGTTATATAGCTTTCCTTCCGCACCGAAGGCTCAGACGATTTTTTGGGGGCGCTTCGTGAGCAGATTTGGCAGCCCAAGCTAGCCGTGAATTTGGCGAAACTTGGCCCAAAAAAAATTGGACAATCATCATGTCTTCTGAAGCCGTATGGTAGTAGATCGGATACATTTTTGTGTTGTACTTTCTAAGTGTTATAAATAACATTTGTACGTTAAAAGCTATCCACACTTTCTTTCCTGGTTCTTTCCGGTCGTATAACATCATGTGCTGAATTTTAATAATACGCCCTTTACGTTTACGCGTGTCCTTTGTGGGATCTGTCCCCACCGAAGAAAGCACGCGCTTCAGCGTGCGCACCGTCTAATCCTTCATGAACAGCAGGGACGTCCTTCTACAGGCCAGATTGTCAGTCACGTATGTCATTACCATATAGCCAGTTACTAACCAGTTGCTTCAGATGCTCTCTATGATTCTTATGCGTAACGCGCACTTCGAGCGGTGGCGGATTTTCGGGATCGATAGGACCTTCGTGGCCATCGCGCACACGCACTTCCGCGCGCGTCCAAGCCGTGTTCTCGAGCCCAGTATGGTTTTGCAAATGGTCAGCTTCAGGGTCGAGGCTCAGCAGCGCGGACACCAGCTCGCCGATGGCCAACCCATGACTCGCGAGCGCGATGTGTACCCCCGGGCCCTCGGAGATGTGCTTCAATACACATGCCTTGATCGCGATTTCGGCGCGCGCAGCAAGGTCGTCCAACGACTCGCCCTCTGGGAATGTTTTGTCGCGCTCATACAAAATCGGGAACATGTTCTTCGCCCAGAGCTCCTCTAGGGGTGTGCTTGAGTCTAGCGTGGATTCGAGTACCCATGGATGACCCTCCGCGATGCCGAAGTGCTGCTCGCGCAGGTTCGGGTCGACGGTGAAGGTGGGCTTCGGCTCGGGCTGGTAGGAATGCACAAACTGCCCGGTGGTGTGCGCGCGCATGAGCGGAGATGCATAGACGTGCGTGAGGGGGGTCGTCGCGAGATACTCCCCGAGAGCGTTGGCTTGCTAAAAATAAGCCACAGATGGAGAATCAGCATAACGGGGATGCATGAAGCGATCGGCACCTTTCTGCCTGAACGAAGTTGCGTTAATGGACGACTTAAGACAGAGTTGAAAAAACGAACCTAGATCGGATAGTGGGGCATCTTTCCAACCTGCCCAAACCGCTCTCTAGATTTTCTTAGTACTGGTGTTACAGCAACCAAACAATGACAAGAAGGCTCACAAGGTTGTCGAGGCTCTCCCCGTGCCTAATCTATCTCGGTGAGAATATCAGCACCAAACCGTCGACCAAATTGTAGGATAAACCTACGAATGTCACTGTAATCATGAAAATCGATGGAGCGAGTCACGAAAGCAATTGGTGGTATGAGTCAAAGCCTTTATATCCCGGCGGTCTCCAAGCGAATGCCAGGGGTCATAATAATATCTTTCTGCCGATGCATTCGGGCCGTATGTCCCGCAAGTGTTTATAAGTAGAGTGGTGGGCAGAAAGTTTTGCTGACTGTCGAACGTTCGCCATCCGTATGCAGTCTGTAGTAGCAATCGAAAAAAGGACCCGTCGGACTTGCGGTAAAATTTAGAACGCAATTTCGATCGGTAACATTTTGGTAACATTATTTAAATGATAATAATAGATTCCAAGTATTATATAATTATGCAACGTAATAAATAATTAAATCCCCGCGATTCCATCTTTTACCGAATCCCTCTTCCGAGAGCATCCGGGAGTCAGAAAGTACGGCGATCACTTGTACGGCGGCATTTGCCGCCGTACAGTCTATATCGGGAACCTGGTCAGCGCAAGGCCGCTGGTGCCATCTACCTGCCACACACAACGCTACTCAG
>JAEKIV010000567.1:0-23812 GCA_016801325.1 Hypholoma fasciculare
CCGCGCATCAAGGGCCTCTAGTGTATGTCACTTTCAAGCTTCCGCGTGTCCTCTGACTGCAGGAGTCAGTGCGTCGGTACTTGTTATCTGATCATACTCTGTAACTAATCTCTGATGCTAACTCCGACTCCTACTTTGTCTTTTCACAGGTGATCGGCTCGGGCAAATGCAGTCATTCCTTGAGCGAATTCGCAAATTGGGGTGCATATACGAAGATTGGTTACCATAGGTAAGTCTTATGTTCAATTATAAGTGCATATATGGTGGTTAAATTGGATGGATTAGCCTTTGAGGCGCATATACGAGCACTTTCTGCTTCAGACGTGGTATGTTCATCAGTCGCTGTCAATTACATGCTACTAGTCCACATTAGCGCCTACTTCCGCAGATTCTGCAAGTCCCAAAGCATCGCAAACCTCTTCGAAATATCTCGAATGTCAATCCAACGACGTCAAGAAGATCAGAGAATGTGCTTCCAGGCGACGAGTATTTGTAAAATCCTGAATCGGTACGTCGCCATGGCCTATAAATCTCAGCCGTGATAAACAGAATACAGTTCAGTTTAGCTCACAACGTCGAATGATACATCTGGGGAGCGCGTTTGGATGTCAGACAGGGATGGAGTTATGCACTTGCGGTGGCAGGCGGACTCGGAGCGTATGCGACAGGATGAGGATTTCGCGGGATTGCAGCAGGTGGTAGATGTACTCAGAAAAAATATGTGTATTATTCCTAGGAATATAGTACTATTATCCGCTCATATAAGCTTCGAGGGACGCAGATAAAGGACATACTGGCACAGAACTGCTCATGTAAAACCGGCAAAAATATGCCGGTTTCTGCGGCACGCTGAGACTCTCGCAATTCGCAGCCCGCCGCATATCTCCTCATTCTCGCTCAGATATCCGCAGAACCCATTTTCACTGGGAATGAATGCTCAGAGGACGAGCACTTCGCACGTACGCTTCGCACCGTAGATAAGTTTAAGAGATTCGAGAGTTCAAGACATTTGAATACCACAGGCCAGCACGCGTGTCTGTGCGCGTCTACATTCCGTAAATCATTGACTCGTTCATTAGTATAGCGTGGGCTGGGTGAATTTGTGTGGTGGGCACAGAGATCAGCCACGAGCTATGAAACAGGGCGCTACGCAGATTTTTGTCCCCGGTGTAGTAGTGGGATCTGGCCCGAGCAGGCCGAGCGTTGATTAGATTAGATTGCGTCCGTAGCACAGCCTGTCCGTATGTAGAGCTCGACGCGCCTCCGAGCCTTGCCAGACCCCAGCTGCTAGGGTCGGCCTGATTGGCCTACTCCATCTGGTGACAACAGAGCGATTCGAACCAAGCCTTCGGCTTTCCGCTTTTCGAGCGCATTTTCAGCTCCATCCTGCCAGCGGACACATCGACTTCGCGACATTTCGTGAAAACAGCTTCTACCTGAATACCGACAATCCAGAGCACTAAACTACCTGATATCTACGAGCTCACACCTGCTGCACACACCGAAACCGCGAAATCTCGACACCCGTCGACAAACTCTGTGCCTGTCTCTCGCTCGCTGCTATACTGCTCTCATACCAGTGATACCACTATGCCAGCTGCCACACCCGAAAAACGCGCGCGTCAACGCGCCAACAAACTTTCGCAGAAGCACTCTGCCTCTTCAGCTATCACACCACCGTCCGAAACCGCAGAAATCGCGTCGCACGCGTCGCCTGCTTCCTCCACTTCTGTTTCGTCAACTCCTGCCGAGAGTACTACACCAGCTTCATGGCCAGCTCCTGCACCCATCACATTCTCCATCTCATATAACCCTCTTTCCGTATCCTACCCCGAACCCGAAAATCCAGCCGCCAAACTTCCCACAGACGCCGTTCGAATCACACGCGACGAGCTCGCACTTATGCTGCGCCAGTCGTACATCCACGGGACCGACCACGGCTGGAAATCAAACCTCGTAATGGCGAGGGAGCACCTACAAACTGATTACGAGCAGGATATGCTGAAAGCGACTACGGAATTCGCTGAGCACGAGAAGCGGATCCGCAAAGAAGAGTACAACCGTGGCTCTGAGGACGGACGAAACCATTGCCAAGCTCGACTAGAGTCCGCGAAGGCGCGCCTTCACGCCATGTACGAGCAACGACACCTAGACGCACTAGAAGGGTTTACCGAACGTCTGCAAGAACTCAGCGACGTCGAATTTCGTCGTGGATTCGATGAGGGTCACGAAGCTTCCGTTCGAGAAGAAATCGCGTCGCCGAAATCAATTCAACCGCTCCAGGTTCATGTGAGTACCCAAACTGAGCCGCCCAAATTCGAACAGTCCCTTCACGCTGACCTCGGCATCCAAACTGAGCTCATCCATCTTTCACCTGCCCCTACACTATCTTCCCTTCTGCCCTTACCTTTACGTTCTGATAGACCCCAAACCACTTCTTTTTCCATTCCAGTATCTAAATTTATATCGTCTTTATTTCAACCCCTCGAAATGACCGCCACTATTATATCTGATCTACTGCTCTCTACCCATGACTCCCAACCTACATTACCTTTACCATCATCCTTCTTATGGTCTGATGAGCCTTCCGACATTCCCATTTTTATACCATTGCCATCTACGCCCTTTTCGCCACCCATAATTTCGGCTTCTTTCCCTCGCCGTGATTTTTCTGACCTACGCTCCGGCGTGAATCCGTGGCGGAGTTTACAGCATCGGAAAGGACGCGACCGCCGCTGCTCGACCCAGCCCCTCCGCCAGCGCGAACGTCAACAGCATTCTGATACCTCGAAAACATTTCCCTCCGCGCCTCGTACACCGACAACTCGCTATTCGAAAACGCCACCAAGTCCCCTTGCACCTTTGAACTGGGATGCTGATCCCCGACTTCGTGATCTCAGCCGCGTTTTAGAAGCCTTGGGATGGGCTCCTCCTTCGATTCCGAGAGCTTGAGATAGGATTTCGTGATGCAACGAGGACGTTGCATTTTGTGTGGGTGGGCACATGTAGTAGTGGGATCTGGCCCGAGCAGGCCGAGCGTTGATTAGATTAGATTGCGTCCGTAGCACAGCCTGTCCGTATGTAGACCTCCGAGCCTTGCCAGACCCCAGCTGCTAGGGTCGGCCTGATTGGCCTACTCCACCGGCTTCACCCAGAGCGGCACTGCAACAATGGAAATGGACGACGACGACCAGGAGATGATTGGCGCGCAGTGGGCGTTGGGATAACAGCAGTGTGGCGACCTGAGCGTGAATCACCAGCATGTCCCTAATTTATGCGATCTGATGGGACGGATCCCCGTCACTGGGGTATGTACGCATACCGATAAACCTCCTCGTGCAGTACGCACGCGCATGGGCGGAATCTGGGATGCCGCGACAGCAGGGTCAGCGCATCTATCTACTAGTACATGTAGACGGCTACCCCCGGCGTGTGATGCATGAACAGATCCGTCCAGGTGGCGCTGACTGGCGAGGCAAGGGCATCGTGCACGACTTGTCTGTGTGTGTGTATGGGATGATATAGTGGAGGTGCGCGCCTGAAATGTAGTGAGGGAGACCGATGACGGGAGGGTTTCACTGCGTCGTGCGCGGCAGGTAGAGTTAGCAGTGCTGATGATCCTGAGCCCAGGCCACACGGCGTGGTCTCGTGAGCCGACGCCGGTGTAAGCCCGGGAGATGGATGTTCTTCGAGCCCGCCACGCTGACGATTTAGTCCCTTTCTGTCGAATACGAAGAGATAAATGGATGCAATCATTTCCAATGCCCGAAGAGAGCACGCATATTCGCGCGTGAATAGCATATTGACTTTGAATCAGCAAGGCTCGCCGGGAGATCCCGCAGATGCTCGTCTAAATGTCGTCCGCGTGCGTGCAATGCGTTATCCGGGAAGAAGGGATAAGAAGAATCCGATGATGAGTGAGAGAGGGGAGTACGACTTGGCGCAGGGATGAGGGGAACTGCCGTACCGGACGAACAGCGAAGCGAACGGCGTTGATGCGATGAGTCGGGTCTCCGTGCTGCCTGGCGGAGAAGTATATGCAGTGCATGGTGGGGCGGGTACGGTACACGTGTGGTACTGGATACCATCCGTCGAACCGGACAATCGTATCGGGGGTGTATTCTCGATTTGACGTGGTCAATAGTGCGTAAACTGCACAACGGCACATATATGTTTGCTATGTGATGATAGCGCTGCTCTGAGGGACCCACGGAGAATGGAAAGGGATAGGCTAGTGCTGAGATGTTCGCAGATGGACGGGGTGGTGAAGAAGTAAATTAAAGACGAACAGATGGCTGATCCAAGACCGCGTGTTGTCCGCGAGGCCATGGTACGTCTGGAAGAACATTACTGTCACGGGAAGTTTGTGGATCGATTGAGAGAATTCCGACCTGATTCTGGCAAATATTGCCAGCGTTCATGACATAACTAAACGTGGTCTAGGTCTTTAATTTGGAGCTTCGCTTCGTGGCGTATATTCACAGAATCCGTGCCCCTGATCATAAACCTCGTATGCACCTCTTGAGGCATAGAATGAAGGTGGATCTTCGCGGAGGGACAAACCAGAATTACAAACATGCGTACGCGCTACTTGGCATCACTTGGGCGTACCAAAGATCAAGGATTTATAGCAAGGAGATTGCGTCATCATGCGAGCGCGCAGATGAGCAGCTGCTCCTGGCAAGGATCTCCCAATCCATCCGTGCGCCGGGTGCGAGGTAAGGCGACGGTGTAGAGCGCGATTGGTGTGGAAGGCTGGTACGGCGGCGACACAAGCCCGAGTAAAAGGACGCATTAAAACTAAAGAGGCGTTACGCACAACGTTAGTTGCGCATGAGGAAGGCAGTTATTTTGTGCCTGAGACAGCGAGTCAGTATCGGGGGTACACGCCACGACCTAACAAAAACTCGCAAGATGAGTGTTCCCCGCTGGGCGCGAGTGGGCGCGCGGGTTTCCAGCCAACTGCTGTGGATGTATCTGAAGGTTATAATCAGATGCGGAGATAGGGAGAAAGTCATTCAGTATTCAGCGACTCGGGCAGTTCGTGGAGAAGAGCAGAGTCTGTGACGTGGCAGAGAGAGAATAGAATCTCGAAGATGAGCGTGGGGAGAGATGGCTGAAATCCGGGCCGTGAAGTGACGTCATACCTGCCCGCCACATATTATTGGCACTTGCGTGAATCTTCCCAGCATCCACGACGTGATACACCATATAGCGAAAGTACATCAAATATTTCCATTCAATGAGATGTGATTACTGCGGCCTCGACTCCAAAGTACACGGCGAACATGCGTAAACGGGATGTAAGATTTTCGACGGAGGGTGTGAACAGCTTGGTACTTCAGCTGTGTGGCCGGTCGGCCATCTCCTTTTCAAAAGGGTGCACGGCACTGAATCGTACAACAACGAGTTACTTGAGCACGCCCTAAAGATGAAGATTTCGCACACCGGCAGTGCCGCTGAGCTGCTGCGCTGGGAAGAGATATAATGTATCTGAGGGTGATGCGTGAGTGGTGGTAAGCACGAAGGCAGCACGCGCGTCGCTCTAGCGCACGGAAACAAAGAGTAAAAACGCTATCGGCGGGATATGCACAGACTGGGTTATCATGCAGCAATAATCCTCGCGGGTAATTCGTCAAATTTTGTCCGTGCGCGCGAGCGGTACGTTGTCGAAAGCGGAAGGTGGAAATGGGCAGACGGTGATAAAAGCAGCGCAACGTAGCGCATGCGCAGATGTCCAGACTATCTCAATGCAAGCGGGGTGGATGCATCTGCGTGAATAATAGCATGTGGGGGCACATCTGAGGTCCCGCAGCGCTGCGTCTTGCTAGGGTGAGGTAATTTTACCTGTCTGGAAGATGGAAAGCGACAGGAGCGTATGTGTGGACGGAGCACTCTTGCGCGTGGAAGGGAGAACCTCATACCGTCTACATAGCAGGGAGAGTACGCTTGGGCGTGAAGAGCACGCAGTACTGGATCTCGCTAGAGTTAAATGACCCGTCCACGCGGAAGGAGGCTACGAGGAGTAGTGCAGGTGGTCAGCGGCTCACATAGGAATATGTTCTTACCCATGTCTACGCAGGCAGGTACTTTGTGGCAAGTATGGGTGGTGGTTGGTTTTGTCGGCGAGGGGTACGTCCTGCGAGAGCTTGAATGAAACGGAGTGTGGCAGTTGCGTATGCTGAGCGAGGGGGTGGTCCCAGCGATGGCAGAAAGACGCACAGAGCAGGTGGGGAAAGTGGAGAGAATGGCGGAGTGTGACGATGACATGTGGTAGAAAGAGAGGACGATGGCGATCAGCAGATTGATAAAGCGTGGGCTCATTGGGCGGAACAGCGGACCGTGTCCATGACGTCACTGACCGTTGCCCTCCGTCGCCCAACTGTTATCCGCGATATAAGTTACCTTGCTGCAATTTGAATCAGTGCGGCCCGATGAAGAACTCAGTGAAATCAGAGGCGCACGGCGTCTGCTTACATGAGCCCACGCCGACACGCGTTGGGATGCTTAGAGCGTCTCCCGCTGGCCGCGCTGAGTGCTCGGCGCTATGAATATGGCGAACAGGGAGAGGTACGAGGACGGATTCGGAAACAAGAAGACAGCACACATTCCAGCGCGCGTCCCACAGCATTTTATAATTATCGGCGGAGTGAATGCATGAGAGAGGCAGCAACACGTCCCGCCGATCTTTGATTGCATTGCGGCCGCGCGATGAGGGTGCGTTGCCGAAGAAAAAATGTTCGGGGAGGGAATAAGGTACATATCACGCGAGCCGCGCGTGAATAGGACTTGTCCTATGGCCTGAGGAAGAAGATAGGATGAGAATAAACCTTCGAGATCTTCGATCTGTTCAGGTGAGTGTGTCCATGGTGCACACGGACACTCACGGGCGTTGTGAATTTTCCAACAGCAGAGCCGGATCCAGCGGCAGATATTCCAGCACAGTGGTGCGCTGGTGCCCATAATGACATCGATATGGGCCCCGTCCGGGTGCAGGGCAGCGTGTATGGTGTTTCTAGGAGTGTGGATGTCGCTTTGCAAGTCGGGCCTGCGAAGCGAGTGGAATGGTTACGCTGTGGCCTGGTTCAACCAGATAGAGTGTTGAGAGAAAGGAGTACAAATGCAAGAGTGGACGTTATCGGTGAATCGATGAAGATCAATCAGCGTATGCAAGCTTTTCCAATTCGCACTATCACGCCACGAGCTGATACCGCACGGCAAAAATAGACCATTAACATTTTCATGCAAAGGCTTATCCTCGCCTCACGCTTGCCTCGCGTAACGAATGCCTTAACGGAGGTCATGTGCACTATATATTTTACTTAGCATGTCCCTACTGTATTTCTACACAACACGACGCGAGTCTCGAGATCGCAGCTCGCCCAGAGCGCCGCGAGCGCGCAACGCAAAGTGACGCCTGCTGTCGTCTACTAGCGCATAGACAGCCCAGATTTTTCCGACAGAGCTGGCAAATCGCACGTGTGGTACTCAGCACGCGTTTCACTGCGTTCAGCGGGAATGACCACAGCCGTCTACGCGTTAAGCAAACTGAACAACGGCGTAGCGCGTGCGGCGATGGTATGTGTTGGAGCGAGGTTTATTGTGAAAAAAGGACAGGAGATGGAGTGAGAAGGCAGAATAACGCACGCGCGGACATAGCGAAATGGCAAGCATGAAATGTGTGGACGGAGCGCTCTTGTACGTGGGGCATAAATCTTTGCTCTGGCACTAGCAGGAAGCGTACACTTGTGTGCAAGAGCGCGCAGCGCAGCGTCTCGCTGGAGTTAAGATGGCCGTCCACGCGGAAGGAGACTACGAGAAGCAGTGAAGATGGTGAGCGGCGCAGGTTATGCCCCGCAGACAAGCCACGACCGCCGTCCGGGCGGAGTGATGCGGTGAACGGCTCGACAAAGCAAGATAGAGTATATCGTCGACGACGATGGATTAACAGCATAAAGAGGCCGTATTTTCGGGACATCTCCGCCGTCCCGAGCAATAAAATGGCCGCAGATAATCCCTCTGCATTTTTCCAGCCGGTTGTTTCCGCTATGCACGTAGACACGGACGGACATTCTGGGAATTCTGGTAGCGGGGTGATATTATGCAGCAGATAAGTCTCCGTAAGAGAAATATGCAAATTATGAGGCACTCCGCATGATCCCGATGAAAACCCCGTCCGGGAGCGGTGCAGGGGGGCACAGTGGCGCTTGTGGGGGAGTCGCTGGGAGAGGATGTTGCAAATCGGACCGTTAGGGATGAGTGAAGTCGGGATATAATCCGATAAAACTAGATTTTGGGGTGGAAGTATGCATGGAAGGATCGACAACGAGGGTCGTTACAAGGGGAGTTTAGTAGGGCGAGGACGAGCCAGTGAAGATGCGGTTATCGATGACCGTACATACCCTATTTCACATTCACCGGGTCAAAACCAGATAGATGGCACATCTTTATCTGATTTTTATGTGATCGTTTATTTGAAATAAAGCTCAAATAAAATTTACTGATTTATGTGAACAATTTATCTGGCTCCTGGCCAATTAGAAGCTTGAAAATCAAATATTCTACTACATAAAAAGCACATAAAATACGCTCATTTATTTGAAATTTGAACCAAATAAACTATCACATAAAATAATAAATTCAAATAAATGAATATTATTTATTTGGTTGTGCATCCAGTGAATATTCCCACCATCGCGCTAGCGCGTCCAAAAATAGGGAAAATGCGAATGACGTCATCCTACTCAGCTTGCCAGCCTCTGTCGGCGCCGAGATGAAAACGCGCTATGAACTCTTAAGACCCACACGATGACAGTTACCTACTGTATCTCTACACAACACGACACGATACCGCCTTACGCTCATCGGAAAATTCATGTAGGGCGCCGCGATTCAGAGCTCACCACGCAGCGCTATGGAAGTGCACAAGCGCCACCTGGTGTCGTCAGCACGCGCGTAGATGCTTTTGGGAGTTCGTGTCTAGCGGGAAGGGTGCGTGTGTAGAATTTCACAAGCGTGTCACTTCTCCTGGAAGGATGACCCAGCCACCCACGCGGAGAGCAGACGGAATAACAGTGTAGGACGTGAGACGATGGTGTATCTGAGGTCAATATTATATCAAACAATGAACAGATGATGCATTGAGCCATTTTGGGCACGCACGCGCGGACGGGGCGTATTGGTAAACCTTCATAGCGGCGCGCGTACGGGCGACCAAGATGGACGGGTCCGCAGGCGCTCCGCACGGGCTTGCCCAGCACCCAGTCCGGACGCGCGTGGCGCAGCACGGGAACCACTGTACATGGGAAGAACGGTATGTGTGCATATACCTTCTGGCACAGGCTGCACGCACACGGACGGGATCTGGGATGCGGGGACAGCAGGGAGAGCGCGCCCATGTGCGAGTGCACGCGGACGGCCGCTCCCGGCACGCGATGAATGAACAGATCTATCCATGTGGGGGCGGCTGGAGGCGGGGAGGGCGTTGTGCTTGAGCTCCTGGTATCACTCGCAAGTACGGATGGGTGAGCGTATTGTTGAATAGCTGAGATGGTGCACCGTCGTACGAGCATACTTAGGGGCGCGACAGTTCCCAGCAAGAATATTCCACTACGTCCGTGCGGCGACCGAGCAGGAGAAGCAACAATGTAGCGCATGTTCGGTGGTGTATAGTGGTGCGAGTCCAATGCGGAGACGACGAGATCCCAAATGAAAGCGGGCATGCAAAAAGAAGAATGACGCTACTAAGAAGGTCGGGCCCGCACGGCGAAAGAAGTTGCTTTGTGCTCGGCGCGGAGGGATAAGAACAGCGAATCAGTATCTGGGTCGCATGGCATGCTTTGATAAGAGCCAGAAGATGAGGTTGTTCCGCCGGCCGTTTTGGGTATCCAGTGAACTGCTGTGGATGTATATGAAAGTGATAAGCAGATGCAGAGAAACAATCGCTTGAAGAACATGACGCACGCATGCAGTATGTTGTCCAGTGGGAGGTGATAAACTCAGCATTCAGCCCATGGAATGCGCGTGAGGACAACTGGCGTACCCCCTACTCAGTCTCAAACCCTTCTTCGAACACCTGGGAAGCGGGCAGTCCTTGGAGAAGTGAACAGAAGGGACGAAAGCGCAAAGATCGACCAACGCCGACACTAGCCTTCCATGTACACCGAGAAGTATGCATCCCAGTTCACCCTCGCAACTACGGGATGGACCGTGGTGAATGCTGAAGGAGTGCTGGGCGTGGCGTGCCGGGGTTGAGGTACGCTGGGGCTCAATGCAAACTCGAATGAACTAGTCGGGGGGGTATAGGCGTGTGTGGTGGAGTGGTGGTCGATAACTAGCAGACTAAAGAAACATAGCAGCGACATGAACGTACATTGAAGAGAAAGGAATAGAGGGTGGATTGTCGCAGTGACGTGGCAGAGAGAACCAAGAGAGAACAGAGACTGATAAGATTGGCCGGAAATCCGGGCCGTCCTTCCGCTCGACGTCATCCCTTATATGATACTCGCAGTCGCTCTTCTCAGTTGCTTCCCAGCGTATGTACAGACGACACCGATTTATGTTGTAGCTATTCCAGGGAGGTTCAATACACGCTACCACAAAAATACGTCCGATGTTACCATTCAACTACATATGAGTGCTATAATCCACAAATAGGAAGCGCGTAGCATCGTAGGCTCCAACTCATATTATATATACGCCCAACGCGCACGCATGAACGGCTGTACTGCAAATCATGGTAGATAAGTGGTTTCTCTGAGATACACAACTGCTGGGATTTAACGTTTATTGGCAATGGTAAACTATTAGAAGTTATGGGACTCTTGGAGGGTAACATGCGCGTGGAAATGCATCCAGAGTAAAGATATATCGCCGACAGGACGTATCCAGATTATACGGGAGCTTCATCTCCCAACACATTCACCAACTTGTTCCGTCCTCCACCACTTGGCTTTGTTCTTCTTTCGGTGGGAGGGACTCTTTCTACTTCGTCCGCTGTATATACTGAATGCGAATTAAAGGGAATTTGAATCCCAGAGTTGGGGTCGAAGTTAGCAGAGGCTTCAATGGATCCGCTTGAAACATGGTTTGGATAGGGTTCCCATCCATTTTGCAAGTTGCTTGCAGGTAAGTGAGGGACGGAAATCGAAGCTCCATACCCGCCGAGGTTCGCGACGCGTCTATTAACCTTGAACAACATTTCAGATTTATAAAAGAAAAAAAAATCCCTATCGAACGTACCAGTCCAGGGGAGGACTGTACGCGGACAGCGTCGGTCACACGGTGCATCAACGCATGCAATTTGTCCTTTGCAGCGCTGCGCTTGCGCTTTGGACTAGGTGTCCCGCCTTTGACAGATGTCTTAGCCTCGCGTAATCCCCCGGCTGCGCCAGTCTTCACTTTCCTGCGAAGGCTGGATGATGTTGCAGGAGAAACGGAGAACGGAGAGCGAGTGATACCCTGTCGAGCAGAAGATACCGTAGTGTCAGACGTGATGTCCGTCAACGTCTGGGTGTTGGCGGAAATGAGAGGCAGCTCGTCTTCACTCTGATTGCCTCGCCTTTGAAGAATCCCATTTGCAAAAGATGTGGTGCGCATTCGCTGTTTAGTGCTACTGAAACAGTGACGCCACTGCCTTGTCTTGCGGGATGGAGTAAGCGGGAATTTGATAGCTGCCATAGAGATATTCGAGTGTATCCCCAAAGGCTTAGGAGGAGAATGATCCAGTAAGCGCTCATATGGCTGTACGGAGTTCATGGTGGGCAGTGGAAATAGCAAATGTGTAGAGGTGAGCGATATTGGAGAGACAGTAAACGGAGAAGAATGAGCAGAGAGAGTAGTTGTACGATTTAATAGAAAGTTGAGTTGAGTTGTAAGGAGTGTGCGATGACTAAGGAATGTGTGATGAGTGGCGAGGTCCTCTCGTTCGTCGCTCCCTCTTTATACAGCCAAGTAATCAAAGACCCATCTTTGTTCATTCACTTTCTTTGTCTGTTTACAAATTACGATAACAAAGGTCTTATTCTGTCAATATTTGAATGTATTATTTCATATCGATCTCTTTATTCGATGACGCACACCGCTCATAGCTTTCTGAGAAAACTAACCGGTCCGCCATCACATCCGCAGCGGCACGGCATCCACCGTTCCGCCGCGGCCAGTAGTAGTCTACGCAACTGAGCCGAGAGCGTGTGGCTGTGGCAGCGCAGTGTTGACAGCAGCGCGTTCACGCGGTGTCTGCGGCGGGTGTGGGTATTAGCGCCTGAAACAGCGTGCTGTCCATATCTATATCGGCCCTCTGCAACGCAAAGCTCGATGCGATGAGATCTGTTTTCTACATGAAAAAGCGGTGATGAAAAACTATAATCCACAATATTGTTATCAGTGATTCTTCCTCAATCCTAGCGAGCGTGCCAAGAAACGCGAGTGGTAAGCGCTCATTGTGAATGCGCTGCAGATATATCACCCGAAAGATATCGCACGTCGCACGATGATATAATTAGGCGTGGTGGGTCCGGCAGTGCTTTCTAACCTAAATATAAGGTCCGTAAGCGTCGCAAATTTACATTGGCATAGACCATAATAAGGCAATGCATAGGGACCAGATATTGATCAACAATATGTTGAAATACAATCTGAAATAAACCAAAACCGAAGAATCACTCATAGCAGCTGAACTCCAGCGCACTCCAGCCATGGATCATTTGTTTTGCACATGAGCACAACGGCGGTGATGATCGCGTCGCACATCACGCTGTGCAGCCAGATATCAACGGAAATCTCAAGGGACATTCTCCCAGGTGCGCCACTCTCGCGCGTGACGCGAAGACGTGCGAAGGACTTGAGCGCATCTAGCGGGTTCAAAAGTTCGTACTGAAAAAGAAATAGCATACGAGCGCTGTTAGCAAGCCTACGGTACACCGGGGAAGATGGAGCGCACCCATGATTTCTGCCCGTCAGTCGCCGCGCACCACTGATACTGCGCAGTGCCATTATAAAGCACCTTCAGAGTCCTGACAAGGGGTTCCACTTAGAAACACGTATACTAAGCAGTGAGGTGAGACGTACTGTGAGCGTGTCACCAGAAGGTGGTGTGGTGGCACAGGCTTCCCCCCTCCAAACGCGATCGTGGGAGCCGCGGCGCCATGTAACGTGGCCACTGGGAGTTTATCAGCTAGTGCGCCCTCGCGGTGAAGTAGGACAGCATCGGCGCGCGCTTCAATGCAATAGCACATTTCTGTCTCGTTGCTGATGATCCAGGTCAATGATGAGGATTCCTCACGAGCCTGAGAACGGTGAAATGTGAGCGTGCGGTATTCGGACGACATTAAGGACTGAGAAACGAGTGGGAGAATGCGTAAAACAAAGAGGGTGGTGGTGGTGGTACGAGGTCAAGATGCTCGAACCCCTCGGTTGCGTAATGTATAGCATGCAGAGCAGGCATCAGGACGTCCTCGGGGGAGGATCAGGGATCAGGCTTTCTTTTAAGTGTCCGGTTGCCCCCTTCTAGCACGGACGCGGACTTCTTTCAAGTTGCCTTGCAGGGATTCGTGACGGCCATCGCCAAGATTCATATCCCGACGGGGAGTCTGATCGCGACGCCTTTTTAAAGTATAAACAATTTCTCAATGTCTTTTGAAATTACAATTTTCTGATAAGGCAGATAATTCGGAAATTCAAGACATATACCTAGATACTACAAGAATTACAATTCTATCTCGTGAATTTAGGAATATAATAAGTGAAGAACCAATAACGCTTTACGCCATTAAAATCCGCGGGCTAAAATTAGCACAGACTTCTGTGCAGCGCTTATTGTTCAAGTCGGAAGATCCGGCAACTGCTCAACCGCACCTGTCAGAAATCGTTGACATGGAGCGCTATATCGGTTACAAAATAAGATAAAGTTTCAAATAATATATATTCTCAATCATGGAAATGAACATATGTAAGCACACATTCGTGTTTATATCACGCCAAGTGCTGTACGCTTTCAGAGATAAACATCATTTGTTCATTACTTTGGTATAATAATACTTTTTACCTCCTCTCGGCCGCTCTCTGTGATTTTAAAATTCAAGCAAAAATGCCTCACTCTTTGGTTTGAAAATGCTTCATTCCTGACGGGGACGTCGGCATTCGCCACCGCTCTGCGTGTCACGAGATAGTGTCAAGTTCCATAAGGGCCGACGGACTGTCGTCACCAACACTCTGCTCTCGGCGATTGCCTCCCTGCAGCGCTGCCCCGGATCAGTCTGCGCAGCATGCACGCGTTGACTGATTAGCCCTCCAAAATAATTTTCACTGAAGCGAGCGCATGCACCAAGAATGAGGCGCACTGAGCTGCCGCGCGGGCGGCGTGTGAACCTGCGTTGGACATGACGCATGGGTATCCCTGGCGGGGCAAGCACAAGCCCCTGAAGCTAAAAAACCGTGTCAGCGGATAAAAGCAAAGACACGAACCATTGTTCCTACTTAAGAACGACGAAATCCGTTTGAACTAAGAGCGAACGGACTCATAACATAGCACTTGAGTAGTAAATGTATTGCGCCAGAAGAAGGTACCAAGTAAAAGTAATGCATAGCATACAAGAACAGAAGTGCGCACGCTTCCGCGCAGTCAGAGTGTCGCAGTATGTTGATCGACGGGGCGTACGTTTGCGCGTGAGGCCGACCGCACGCCTCGCGGATAATGTACTGCGCTCCGTCTGCGCACGAAGGGTGCGTTACCTGAAAAGTCATGGAACATACAGGCCAGCGAGGTGTAAGCGAATGCCCGGTTCGCCGCAGACACAGACGGAGCATCGATCTCTACGGAGTAGCGGTGAGTGGGCGCACGCAAGCACAGCACGCTGAAGCATGGCCGACGCCCCGCAGATGCGGAGAGAGAAGTTCCGTCCGCATACGCGAGCGGTGTTCCCCGAAAAAGCAGGTGGGCACGAGGCGTGGTAGGGCCTTCGCTTACGCCTGAGCTCGCAGAGCCCGCATCGACCAGCAAGTGTGATCCAGGAAGGTGCGTATACGCACGCGGACACGAACGAGAGGAGTTCTTTAATCCGAGCGGGGCGGATGCACGCGACCAACATGTCAGTGCTTGCAGGCGCCCCGCGGCTTTACTTGTTCGAACGTGTCCGGGTGCGGCATGCGCCAGAATAGATGTGCTCCTTGCAAAAGGGAAAAAATTGATGAAGAGAGAGAGAAAAAAAGAAAAGAGGCATCAAAAAAAGAGAGCGGAGCGCAAGCAGGTACGAAAAAAATCATTGCCAAAAGGAACGAACCAGGACTGGTCGTGCGAAGAGGATCATGAACCAAGTTCAATCAGAACGCTATGCGGAAAGGCGGAAGGGTGCACGGGCGCATGGATGGAATCATACACTATATGGAAAAGCAGGGCGTGCGCTCGCAGCCGAGATGTGGGCTCGCATTTGAACGTTCCGCCCATTCATGAGTTGAGCACCGTCCAAGCGCGCGTGGTACGCCGCGGTGGCCTACAAGGTAAAGCGAGTTGAAGTAAAGTGAATACATCGACTGGGAAAAACGGAAATGGGTGAGACTGCGTCAGATGTCGCTCTCGCGTCCAGGTAGGAATAGAGAGGTGCGAGCGATGTGGCGCCGCGGGGTGATTATCGAAGGGGCGAAGGAAGTGGTTTGGTGGAGCTGAGAGGGGGTTTTACGCGGGAATTCGGCAGCATGGACGGCGTCTACTTGCACTTCATGGTGAGCGGGGTACAGAGTGCCTGCGACGATATTCTGCGCACTACATGCTGCGCCCCGCAGTATCATGAGCGCCGTCCAGGCGAAGCAATCCCAAAATTGGGTTCATTCTGGGTTCAAGTACACATATTTAAGCCTAAAACGACATTCAGGAGCATACTGCACATACCGCGAATGTGGACAGTTTGACGAAGCTGAGCTCCATCCAAAGTACGGCAAGCGAGAGAGGTCATGAGGGTACGCCGTGGGAGATGCTCTTCGTTGCGGTGGGCGAGAGAAAGTATGGACCGAGCTGGGCCTGGGAACGGTGTGAGATGGGAAGAGACAAACATCAAAGTTACATGAGAACTTGAGCTTGAGGAGGTGTAGTCGCCCTGAGAGAGTTAACGCTTTCGAAGGGCGCAGACGGGAGGAACCGCTTTCAAAATTCCCACAGTTCAAGTCACGCTGTTGATCAATATACTTAGTTAATGACGTCATGCTATTGCCGTCGGCGTCGATACCGGGAGGCGTATGCTCTACGGTACAAAAGTCATCTGAATTTTGGCTTTGAGATACACCACAATTACTGAATACGCTCAGAGCTCTCTCCTCGCATTTTTTAAACAGCGCGATTGCTATTATATAGGCGTTGCGCACGCACATAAGGACTGAGTTCCGGGCAGCGTCCGCGCCTTGCGTATACAGGTCCAGCCCTACGACTGCCGCGCACTTAAAATTTCGGAATGGAAGCCTACGCTTGCGATAGCACGTTCTCAGCACGCCACTCAACTGAGCAGTACAGTGCTTCAAAAAAAATGGAAGCGCAGAACACAAAATCCAAAGCGCTGGAGGAATGTAGCATGTCACTCCGCGCAGCCGGCAATCAGAGAACTGTGGAACACGGGGCGCATGACGTAGCCTCATATGAGCCCACGACCAACGAAGGATGAGTGTTCTGCACGCTGGCCGCGCGGGGTTCCCCACGTCGTAGACGCAGTGAAGATTTCCGTGCGTAGAACTTTAAATTATAGGGTAACATAGGGAGGACGATGTGGATCCGTTTATCTATCGAGATGCTCGCGCGGATGGGGTTACTTCGAAAATCCTGTCTGCGAGCGTGGTTAAGCGGAAAACGTGTAAGCGCTCCGCACGGTCGCGCTCAGGATTTCTGTTCGGGATGGAAAGAATCACAGGATGCGACTCCTTGAAAGTGCACATTGAAGGAGAGTAGCAGAGCGCTGGAGGGTGGAGCAACATCTCTCTGCGCACGGCCAAGTCTGGAGAACAACTGACGTATCATAGGCGCGCGGCACAGCGTCATATGAGTCCGTCCTCAATGCGGCAACGCTCGCACTCCAAACATTGGGCTCGTGGTAGCCAGAGTGCTCTATGAAGATATTTTCAGAATAGGTCAAAATTCCTGGAAAGTATGACAGGACAGCAAGCGTAGCTGCGCGGTAAGACATACATAGGCACTTTTAGCGGAGCGCGTGCCCCGCACTCGCGCGAGATGGAGGTTAAAAGTATTGGCTTGCTCCACTGATGTCGTGTCATGCTCTGATCGCGCGCGTTCGCGAAGTGCTGTCCAGTATAAATGATGTCGAACCAAAGAGGAAGGTGTGCATATAAACAGAAGCCGCGTGTCCGCGAGCGTGGACAAGTAACAGTACACTGGACCTCGGCGAGGAGTTCTACGTGGTAAGGATACCAGAGAATATGTGGGAATGAGCCGCACAGGGGTTGGGATGGGATACACTGGAAGGAAGATGGGATGGGGATCTCTGTGCGATGGATAGTAAGGTGGGACGGTTATCGATGTCGAGGGGTGGTTATATAGAGGAACAGCCTTCCAAGCTCCGAGACCTGCCGGATATCAGAATCGACGGCTATCTGACATCACAGCGCTCGAATTACATATACATCGTCAAATTTGGCCATTGCATTTTCGGCATACAGATCTCTCCCATAAAATTATATTTCAATTTTTGGTTTTCCGAACTTTTCTCGTGTGCGCATAGCTCGCGCGCTAGAGCATTAGGCCCTCTAGGTGTCCTCACAGTTACGGTCTCCACCGGAGCTAATAGTTGTCGGAAATACCCAGTCAGATACACATGCATAGCATTTCTTTTAATAGTATTACATAACACAACAACCAAGTATGATTGGTCGTGCTTCTCCCAGGTGGGCTTAGGGTTTGTATAAATACCAGCAGGTGAGCCAGGATTCCCCAAGCATAGTACGGACCGCACGTTGACATCTGTTCAACTAATCTGATCATTATTCAAAGCCAGCCCAACTCATTATTCAATCAAGGTAGCCGGTATCTCGACATATTGCACAATATACTAATTTATGGTCCGTAGATGCCAGTTTATGTCCCCCCAGAAGGAGTCTACTTCCAGCTAACCAGCGCAGTCACCAAACGCCGACTGTTCTCGCGCAGGCACCTGACCCCGCATGTTGGCACGTACGATGGACCGGATTATCCGGACCAGTGGTTCACGGTAATCAAAGGCGAGCGCTACGGCGACACGTACAAGTACGCTCTCAAGACAAAGGATACCGATTGCATGCTATTCTGTCGCGGGCATGATAAGCATATCGGTAACATTGAAGGACGAGGAAATCATCAAGACATGTACGTGCTCGCTTGTCAGAATTATTCGCCCAATATCAACAACTATAATGCAGCTGGTTTGTTTTCGAAGAGAATGCAGATAGACCAGCCGGACAATTCCGTATATTATGTCCGGCGAATTCCCTGGTTCTCTTTTCTCGGGCGTCGCATTATCCCGATTTTGGATGCCATACGTCACTGGAGGACGTCAACGACCAATACTTCACAATGAAGCTCGAGAATATTATCATCGAGAAAGTTGACCTCCATGTCAGTCTGGGGAGGATCGTAGAACAGCCTCCTACGGTCATCAAGACGCAGACGCTCGTTAATAACACCGATTATGAACAAACAATGCTGCATAAGCTCTCCCAGTCGGTGACGCACACGTCTTCCTTCGAGTATTCGGCAGGTTACGGGATCAAAGCTGGGACTAGATTCAAGGGTGAGCAACATATAAATTGCTCCTGATCATTACTGAAATTGTGTTGGTCTAGTTGATCTCCCAACAATTACTGATGGAAGCATCACCGAGGGGATCTCTGTAACCGACACGGCAACTTGGGGCAATACAAGTTCGTTTTCAAAGCTCTATGAAGCAGAGTTTCCGGTCAAGGCTGGCGCGCATAGCACTGTCCGCGCGACAGTCTCTGTCGCTAGGGCTGAACTAGCTGTTCCGTTCACGATCATCCTTCATCCATCACGCGACCGCGCCCTTAAACTTGAAACTACGGGAACATGGGTGGGTACGGGAACTTGGAACTTGACGTGTGCGATGGATGCAGTTGTTGATAGTATGTTATTTCATATTTTTTTTCCAAAAAACATAAACTGACATTAAATTAAGACCACCCCTCGACCAACAAGAAGAGATCAGCATCTCAAGTGTCGGCAGAAAGTTATGTCAAGGTGGGGAAAAATATGAGCACCTAAGGTTTTCCGTAAATAGTGGCTGGTTTACGGTGTTTAATTTATGAGGATTACGGTTAATAATACCACAAACAAAATTTGTACATGTAAATATACCTTAGCTTAAAGCTTGGGCGCTCAAGCGCTCGAGCTGCAAGTCTACAGAGATGTGAAGATACGGAGGTCGGATAAAGGCGCGAGCCGCAATACGTTCAGACTTACTGCCAGTGCGCATGGATCCGACCGCGCTGGACGACGTTAATAAACCACACTTATACAGTTAATCTGTATCTACTTGATTGGCGCTACCAACGTACAACAGAAATCGTGGGCGCCTAGCCTATTTGCGTGTCAGTGCGCTGTGCGCGAGGTATTCGGGTGAAACGGTCCGGAGATACCAAACAAGGCACAACACCGTCGACGTCGTTCGACGTTTTCAACTTCCACCCCGCCACGTCGCTCTGCGTTCCTGTCAACTCCCGCACTCCTGCCTACCGCTTCTTCATCGCCTGCTCCTGTGATTATTGCCCATTATTACGTGCGCCCACGATCATTCCGCCACTTTCCGATCGTTCTGCTGTTGCTACGTGACTCTGAAGCCGCCGACGCCAACGACGCACGAACCGGGCCCGGATCACCCTTGACGAGCGAGCTTACGACGCGTTGAACTTGGAGCACGCAGACGACTTGGTGCTGGAAAAGTGGTTGAAAATGGGTTGGATTGGACGCGCGTCCGCGCTGCTGTGCTGTGTGCTCACCTGCTTTGCTCTTCTGGCGTCGGACTCGCGAAGGTGCATGGTACGCCAACGACGGTGCTTCTTCTCTCAGTGCTTCGCTTCCAATTACTCGTTTCTCTATTCTATGCCCATCTATCAGGACAAACAGCTGCCTTTCCTAGCTTACATGCTCATGGTCTGAGCTGAGGCGCGTGCTGTGCCGCGTTTCTGTGCCTCGTGTACATCGCCCGACCCAGCGACGTTAGTGCCATCCTCCTACCTCTCTTCGTCTCCTCGTTTCGCGCTCCTGGTTGATAGAGTGTCGAACTCCATCCGTGGGCCCGCGGTGGGAAGGTGAAATATGGAGCCTTTCTGCGCCTAGCTGGTAGAGTGCCAAGCGTCGTAGCTGGGATGGAGGTGAGTAGTTGGGCTTTCATCTGCGTAGGGCTGGTCTCTAACTGTGTGTAGGTGGAACTCGGGCGTTGGTGGCTGTGTCGGTATTCGTACCTGATACACGCTGTGTTCTAGGTGCTGAGTTGTGGACCAGGAAATCGCTGTCGCTGTGCGACGCGCGAACCTCTGATCCTACTTACTACCACACGATATGTGGCAGGATTCAAGCATCAAGCGATTTGATTTCTGGACGATAGGACTTGTGCGTAAAGGTATTTACGTTTTTCTATGAACAATGCGACTTTGGCTGAACTCGCTAGGAGCCAGCGTGAGATACGAAATGAAAACAGGAGCGAAAACAAGAACAACAAAAGATGTGAAAGAGAAAGAACATTGGATTTGTTTGAGCGTACGCCTCAGACGCATCTAGAACTCCTCATCGTCGAAGTCTTCAACGTCAAATTCGACTCCATCAAAGTCCTCGAAGTCGAAGTCGTCACCGTGATCTGCGACCTCAGCATCGGCATCCTCGACGAGCGCGACTTCCTCCTCAGGGACGTCCTCGACCTGGACTACGTCCTCCATGTCGACGACCTCGTCCGCGTCCCTCTTCTCAATGTCAGCGAACTCGACTTGAGCGACTTCCGCGTCGGCTACTTCAACGTCGGGAGCCGCAAACTCCTCGAAGTCGAAGCTCGCGTCTTGGGCGGGGACGGATTCGGCGCAGCGTCCGCAGCCGCAACGGGAGCGGCGTCCGCATCCGCAACGACGGCGTTTACCGCAGCCGCAGCGACGTCCGCAGCGACGCTTGCAGCCGCATCCGCAGCGACGCTTACATCCGCATCCGCAGCGACGTTTGCATCCGCATCCGCAGCGACGTTTGCATCCGCATCCGCAGCGAGGGCGGGGGCAGCGTGGGCACCTTGGGCAGCGGGGGCATTTAGGGCAGCGTGGGCAGCGAGGGCATCTTGGGCAGCGTGGGCAGCGGGGGCACCTGGGGCAGCGAGGACATCTTGGGCAGCGGGGGCAGCGAGGACATCTTGGGCACCTGGGGCATCTTGGGCACCGAGGGCACCTTGGGCAGCGGGGGCAGCGAGGGCATCTTGGGCAGCGAGGACACCTAGGGCAGCGTGGACAAGGCGGGCATGGGCGGGGGCACCATGGACGAGGACACGGGCGAGGACACGGGCACGGGCGGGGGCACCAAGGACGGGGGCACGGGCAGGGACGGCACGGGAACGGACGGCACGGGCGGCACGGGCACGGGCAGCGGCGGGGGCACGGGCAGCGGCATGGGCAGCGACATCTGCCGCACCTGCCCCAGAAGGCTACCGAAGCGGTCTCGGCGTCGGCGTCGGTGTAGGCGGGGGCGTAGTCGTCCTCGTCTTGAGAGACCACCGCGGTGTTGAGCACGGCGGCCGCGGCGGGTGCGACTTCGACCCACTCCGCGTCGTCCGCATCTGTGAATGCGGTGGCGGGTGAGGCGAAGGCGCTCTCTGGCGTAGTAACGCTGAGCTCGTCGAACGCGTCGATTTCGTACACCTCGGCGCCTGCGTGGGCCGGGGCGGCGGACGTAGCTGCGACGAGGGTGGACGCTGCGAGGAGCAGCGCCGCGAGTCTTCCCTTGGATGAGAAGAGCATCGTGAGCAGTGATAGTGGTGAAATGATCCCGCTTGTTCGGTTGGTGAGGCGAGTAGTTGTCCGAGAACGAACTGAGTGCTCATCTTACACAGGAATAGGCTATATATGCGCGTGTGGAACAGCGCGAATATTCGTGGGGCGGCGAGTGTTCGAGCAAGACTTCGTGGTGGGTATGCGGGTGAAGGCGCGCTGGATGGAACATAACATATCTTGGTAAGTACGTGGTATATCTCCTATTTATGACTTCCATTTGAAATGCTGACTGAATATTATGAATATTCGTACAATGTGTTTTTTTGCTCTAGAGATTACCTCCCTCGCAAGTTGTGCGGAGCACAATGATGTGAGTGCTAAACCTATGCGTAACACGTAGACGCCCCGATATTTCTCGACTCCTTTCCCAGCCTATCACACGGCTAAACGCACGGTGTCCAACGAGCACCTCGCACGTTGCGGGAATGACAAAATGCCACGCTCCTCCTTGCGTGTGCCCGCCATGGCTAGTGGCGGCGGGGCGTGATGCATTGTGCAGCATTCCCCCCGTCCGTCCTTCCATCCGTCGCTTGGAGCCTCTCATGTTCTCCCTTAGACTCGCCTGGCAGGCGTTATTGAAGGTATGCGCATCTCAGTGTTGTCATAACAGTTCCTAATCCGGTGTTTCTCGTAGTAGGATATCCTTTGTGGAAGAACATACGAGCGTATGTACACCCGCTTGTGCTTTACCTTCCATTTACCTGCGCGTCCGGGACGGAGTAGCGCAGGCGCGCGCGGGGTGCGACGTTATCATACACGGGACCCAAGCGCTCAGGCTCAGGCCTCAGGGTCCCTATCAATATGAATGATCTCGCTACCTCCGCGCGGGTGAGCACTCACTTTTGTCCTTTGACGCATGCCCGGCGTTTTCTCCCCTCTTGATTTTCTGCGTGTGCATTCCTTATTCCGTGCAGGAGAGCGCAATGCGCGTACGCACGCGCGCGGAGTACGCCGTTTCATCGACGGGGTTCAGGAGTTCCGTCGATAAGGAAAATTGGATGATGCACCGCGCGGGCGCGCATGCGCTTTGCTTGATTCTCGTTTTCTTTTCTGTTCTTTTTTTTGGGGTTGGTTCATGCACGCGTTTCGTTGGTTTGTGCTCGTGTTTTCGTGGTTCATCAATTCTTCCAATTTCCTTTCCTAGTTTCACGCTTGTTCCGCGTCCTTTAACCCACCCTCGAGATTTTCATGCCTCCATATTCTATGCATATCCATTCTTCATTCCGCGGAGAGTGCAATACGCGTATCCACGCGCGCGCGTGGAGTGCGACGCCCTTTCCACGGGGCTCGGGGCCCCGTCGATGTTAATGAGCGTTGTTGGTGCGCGCGCGAGTCGGTGCGCTTTCCCCTTTTTCCGGTTGTTATCTTTGATCTTTGTTTCGCTGTGATCTTTGTTTTCGTTTCCGCTTATTGATTCATATTATCCATTTCATTTAAAATAAGTAGACAGCATTGCGCGTACGCGCGGGGTCGCGCGGAGCCCACCGTACTTACTATCCACAGGGCTCAGGGGTCCCGTCGATGCGGTAAAGAAGCTGGGGTACCGCGCGCGAGCGGCATGCGCTTTGCTTTGCTTTTGTTTTTTCTTCGTTGATTCACGGATGTTGTACATCTTCGTTTTTTTCTTCATTTTTTTTTTGCGTTTTTCGTTTTTGTGTAGGACATAGCGCAGCGCGTACGCACGCGCGTGGAGACTGGCGTATTTTTTACGGGGCTTATAGGCCTTATGGCCAGGTACGTGCACAAATATTCCCACACCCCCGCGCTTTTGATGGCATGCCCGCGCGCGCCCCGGCAAACCTACTAA
>JAEKIV010000568.1:0-20712 GCA_016801325.1 Hypholoma fasciculare
GTGCACTATTTTATACTATTCGCATAATTATGCATAGCCGAGATCAATAATGCAAAATATCCAGTTTAGGCTTTTCCCGATGAAGAAAGCGTTCCACAGCACGGAACAAAAAAAAAGACTGAACGATGCCACCGCACGCAAACCCGACGCGGCGTCCAAAACGCACTGCATGGCACCTTGGACGAACTTACGCAGGTGGAGAGGGGCATACGTCTGCCGGGTCTGTCGGTGGCGACTTTGGGGCTGGAGAACGAGGCGGAGTGGGGCGGAGTTGGGAGCGGGTCTGTGGGGTGGATGTAGACGCACCTGTGAATCGAGTAGTGCGCCGCGTTCGGTGTCAAAGGAATATCGGTGGATGGTACGCGATTGCACCTGCGATCGAAGTTCGTCAGCAGGGTACTCAACTAGATTAGATGGACTTGGATTAGATAGATATCGGATAAATGATTAGATATTAGATCGGCTAGAGTGTGAGCCTGGTGGCAGTGCCCGCGAGGGACGTACGTACATAAAAATAGAACAGCGATCTCGCCTCGCGCTCACAGCGCCCTGCGGCGAGTTCAAAAAACATCGGGGGTTGGTACGCGCTGGCACCTGCGATTGGAGTTGGAGTTCGTCAGCGGAGCGACGAACACTGCAATGCAAGGAAGGGGATGTAATTCCAAAGATAGAGCGTACACGTGCGAATGCGTGGGATTGGGGTTGCGAGCAGAGAAAAACACAACAACTGCAGGAGGAAACAAAAGGACATAAACGAAGAGAACGAAGGACGAGACTACACAAGCAGAGCTCCATGTAGCCGGCGGAATTGGTATTGGGTGCCCGACAGACACAACCTGGCACGGCGTACATCGCGCACGGCCCCACAAGTTACAACACAACACACCATAGACGGGCGAAGAGGCGGTGCATTTCGGCGCAGTGATGCCCTTAGTGTATATATGCGATCAAAAGGTGATAGTGTATATACAATCGGACGGTGAAATTCGAACGCGCGAAAGCGTGCAAGCGAAGGAGAGAATAAGTAAAGCGGGCCTGCAGTGCGACAATAAAAAAAAATACATCAGTACGAGGCTCGAGCATTAGCGCACGCGAAGGCGAGGGGGGGGAGGGGGTATGACGGCGCATACACCCCGCCAGCCGCGACGAGGGCGACAAAGGCGGGCATGCATCGTCGTCCCGACTTCCGCATACACACCATCTGGGAGTGTGCGATCGATGAGAGGAGAGTCGGAGGGGTAAAGCACTTACGAAACGACGAAAGACGCACTGTGAGAAGACCACGCCGGGCGCACTGACGAACGGAGCAGAATATTAATCTTGGAAAAGCCCATGCATTGTGCGTTACAGATGATGGGCGAGCGGGAGCGCACCATGCCACGGGCCACGGCAGCCGGCGGATTATTTTCCGATCACAGTCTGCAGCGCACTGCGCCATGAACGCCGGTGGACGAGTAAAGGGAAATGCATCCGCCGGCTGCGACGTCGGCGTCGGGGCTGGTGAGCGAGGCGGGGTGTGGCGGGGCGCCGGGATCTGGGATGGGGCTGGGGTACGTGCGGTGGAGGTAGGTGTGCGGGGTGGATGTGGAGGAAGAGACGCACCGAAAGAGCACGAGGCGATTTTTTGTTTTTCCATTTGTTGAAGGAAGGAAGGGATGTAAGCCGCGCAATGTGCCTCGGGGGGGGGGAGGGGGCGGATGAGAAGTGAGAAGCTATTAGCCGAGGGTACTACGCGACGCGACGGCACCTGTGATATGAAAATAAAAAACTCGTCAGCGTGGTGCACAATCCAAGGCAGCGGCTTGTCACTGCGAACGAACGAACGAAAAGTCGTGGGCGGGAAGAAGCGCGCGATCGCAGCCTGCGCACGGCGGCCAGCAGATTGCGTGGCACATCAGATCATCAGAACCCCGGCATGCCGTCCAGAGTGTGCTACAGGTGCACACGACGTCGGGAGGCTGGATCAAGATGGATTCCCCCGCTAGACGGCGGGGGGGTGCTGCCATATCTACATGTCACGTGCTGATCTCTCCACTATCTTATCTCCTCTCACTAATCCACCGTGGATGCGGGTAGACGGGTCGAGAAGGGCGTACATCCGCCGGCTGCGAGGTTGGGGCTGGCGAGCGAGGCGAGGTGGGGCGGGGCTCAGGTACGTGGGGTGGGGTGGGGTGGAGGTGAAAGTGTAATTATGAAGGTAGCAGACGAACACAAGACGCACCGAGCGAGGGACGGGCAAGTGTTGTCGTCTGGGGATCGGCTGTGCAAGGAACTTACTTAGGCAGGAAGAAACGGAAGTGGAGTAGTAGCGCACCGCGGCAGGTTATAGAGTGTTTAGAGCGAACGGTGCGTGATGGATGGTACCTGCGATATGAATTGCGTCAGCCGAGTATATTGAATCCAAGGGTATGTATATATGTAATGCCCGAGGGAGAGCGTACAGAGGCGGATGGACGGGAACGCAGGTAGAAAACGGAGGTTCTCTTGGGGAAGAAACATGAGGATAGGAACGAAAACGAATGATTCCGCCTCACGCAAGGTGCCATGCAGCCGGTGAGAATCAAATCGCACGTGAACGCCCGATACGACGTACAGAGCGCAGTGCGCCGTGGACGTGCGGTGGCGGGTGGAGAGAGACATGTATCCGCCGGCTGCGACGTTGGGCGGGGAAGATATGCAAGATGAGGAAGTACGAGGTGCGTAAGTGCCAGCGCTTTCACGCCACGCGCCCGCATAGGACGAGAACCTCAACCTAGCCGGATGGAGTGTGCGCCGCGAATCGAAGTTGAGGAGACAGCTAGTACGTGCGTGCGCCAGGACGGAGGGGATGTCTATGCGGGAGGGCTGTAGGACGTGTGAGAGGGAGGTGGGGCGAGCGGAAGCGGGAGGGCGGAGAGACATGGGGAGGAGAGGAGATGAGAGGGAATGAGAGGCGAGGCAGAGGGGAGTGGAGGTTAGGTACGAAGGGCTCACGAACTAAGATGCCGATGTGTGGGGCGTACCGGTCAAAGAAAGCGGCGAAGGATAGGCGCGCATGGGTGCATGTCGGCGCAGCGATGCCCTTTGTGTAGATGCAGTCGAATTGTGAAAGCGTGAAAGCGTGAAAGCGTGCAAGGGATTGAGAGGAGCGGGCCTGCAGTGTGAGAAATACATCAGTACGAGCATTAGTGCACCCGAACATGAAGGGCGGAAATATCCGACAGTGCATACACCCCGCCAGCCGGTCCTATCCGGAGGAATAGAGCTTGAGCTTGAGCTCGCAGCGCCATTCTCTGGGAAATGGCGGTAGTGTGGTGACACGTGTCCGAGTGCCCCGGGAGTGTCAAGCCTGCATGTTTCGTGTGAGAAAAATGAGCAGATATCCCAGTTCGTCCCCGCCGGTTTACCGGATTTACCGTTGGTTCGTATGGCTAATATTCATCGACATCTGTCATTTATCTGGCCAGAAACATCTGAGAGATGTAGAACACAATCATTTTCTTGCTTCCTCTCTCTGTGGTCCAATAATCTCAAAATATTGATGTAGGATTCTGCTTGAATAATTATATAAGTCATATAACCAACCTTCACAGAATCTATCTCCAAAATTTATAACATGGCCTCTTTCTAAAAAAATACCCTCGCTGCTCTAGCCATTCAGACGCGTCCCCACATTCTGCGTTGCATTCCTGCAAACCTCCTCCCGAAGATGCAAGATATACCGTCCATTCCAATACTCATCCGTGCAGAAGTGCCGTATCGCCATACCACACCGTCTACACAAAATATCCCACTCCGACACCGTATAAAGCCTCCTTCCCCTCCCACCGCTCACACCCAGCGGCCCGGGCGGCGCGAGCTCCTGCAGGATAATCCCAAACGCCGTGCGCGTCGTGTCCCAGTTAATATCAAGCGGGAAGTCGATGTACCGCAGGTCGATCGGGACCCCGATACCCAGCATCGGCGGGGGAGCACCAGGGCTCTGCGCTGCGTGCGTCGCGGCGCGCCGCAGGTGCGCGGTGACGGACATCCCGACGCGCCGCCAGACGTGGTCGTCGAGCCCCGCCGCGTCGCGGCCATAGCCGAATAGGTATATGGACGGCTCGCCGCGGTAGAACACGAGGATTTGCGGGAGATCGTGCGAGCCGTAAGCCGTGCTGCGCGGGATGGGGTCTTGCGGCGGCGGGTGCTGGTAATATGGTGGGCGCGCGTCGCGCGGGGGTGCGTCGGGTGTAGAGGGGAATATCCAGAGGTCGGGCGAGGAGGCGACGGGGGTGAATAGGTCTGGGTAGGAGCGCTGGCTTCTTGCGTCTGAGCGTGGCGGGTTGTGGCGGTAGGGATGCATTGTTGATGTTTAAGTGCGGAGTAATTGATTGGCTGGGCGATGATGATGATCTTGTGTGGGTGGAGAGGCGCGTTTGCGCTTTTCGTCTTAAATACCTGACCGGCGTGCCACTAATCATCAAATATACATTGTTCAAAAGTGGCGTCTCCATGTGCCACTCCTTATTTTGTCCACAGCCACAGGAGCGCTTGAATGTGGTTCGCACCTGAACCCAAGCGCTACGCGTAAAAGCAACTCGGCCGAAAAGAGTAAGACGCTATCGACTGCCACGACGTAATCGGTTTACACAGAAAACCCAATTTCTAAGATGCCAAAACAAAATATCCATGCCGTCGTACAAATTCTACTTTACAAATGAGAACACCAACATCCCTTCCATAATGATATCTATAGCAAAACTCTGCAGCATCGGCACTTTCTATAAATCTAAGTAATCTACCACCCACTCGTCCTGCGCCAGCGCCTGCTCTAGCGCAACATATCTACACACCTCCTCTCGGAGATGCAGGATATACCGCTCATTCCAAAACTTATCCGTGCAGAGGTGCCGTATCGTCAACCCACAGCGGGGGCACAATATATCCCACTCCGACACCGTATACAACCTCCTCCCGCACCCACCGCCCATGCTCGGCGGAACAGGCGGCGCGAGGTCCTGCAGCATAAGCCCAAACTCCCTGCGCGTCGTGTCCAGGTTAATATCGAGCGGGAACTCGATGCGGCACAGATCGATATCCTCGCCCTCCCGCAGCACCGGCGGCTCGTCCGTCGCGCGGTGGATGATGGTCTGCCGCACGTGGGCGACGATGGACATGTCGAGCCGGCGCCGCAGGCGGGCGTCCATGGGTTGCGGATGGCGCGTGTAGCTGTGCCACATCTGCGGCCCGCGGTAGTACACGAACACTTTCGCGTGCGCGGGCCCGTCCGAGGGCGGCGCCATGTTTCGTGGGAAGGGGGCTGGTGGTGGTGGGTGCACGGACCCTGGCTCGGCGTCGCGTGGGGGTGCGTCGGGCGTGGAGGGGAATATCCACAGCTCGGGGTCGGAGGCGACGGGGGTGGAGAGGTCGGGGTAGAAGCGCTGGCTGCCTGCGTCTGAGCGTGGCTGCCTGGACCGGTAGGGATGCATTTTCGATTTTTGTTTGACTGGTTGGCTGGCCACGGATGATCGATGTCGATGAGGTTCTGAGGTGGATGGGAGTAGGCGCATAGGCTCTGCGAGTCTTATATATAGAAGGAATGTGCCACTAAGCGCCAGATGTAAATCCGAAGGTGGCCTCCCCGTGTGTCACGCTGCATATTGTCCAAGGTCATGGAAACGCTTCACTGTGGTGCGCACCTATAGGTAGGTGGTATTCCCTCTCGAGCAGGTGATAAAAACAACTTTCTCGAAAGCAACGACGCGCATCGCACGATACAGATGCGTACAAAGCCAGTGAAGCGTTCGGTGGCATGTGGCTGCGACAGACGCGTCAATATTTCAATGATAACGCTTTTTCAAAGCCACATCTTTGTCTCCACAGAGACTTGACAACATCGCAGGGCGCGTCGCGCGTATCATTGTGCTTTGTGGCTCTATGCCACCCCACATCGGCATATAACCACCCAACGTTCAAATACGTTGATCCCAAGTACCTTCCTATTACCCACCGATGTGCGTCGCGTCTTTCCTCAGTGTCATTGGCCCAACTAAATCTCGCATAGCTCATCACTCATGGACCCATTCAAAACCTTAACCTTCCACCCGTGGGGCCCCACCGCACCGAGCAGCTCTCACCCACAGCAGGTGCTGGTGTTCTGCTCCACGCATCACCGCCCGGTGTACAAGATCAACACAACCGACCACGCCATCGACGTCTCCAATATGGGGGTCATCGAGGCGGACGGCGATTACCAGTGCATTGCTCAGTACCAGCTAACGTTGCAGAGTCGTCCGCGTTGGAGTTGGGAGACGAACCTCTACACGACCCATTCCCCGTGCGTCTTCGGTTCGTTCTCCCGTCCCACCGCGGCTTATTATATCTCCGCCGCGCATTTAGGACGCGCAAGACGCTCCGCATCGGGGCTTACGATTTCACGTGGCAGCTTGCTAGCGTCCCCGGGTCCCCTCGCGTACGTGACGCGCGCGCTGTCTACGTTGACTGCTGATTTATTTTGCTTCCCTGCGCAGTACGATATAAATGATGACGGGTATGTCCTTGCGTCCTTGCGCGTCGACCAGGGCTACATCAAGGTCGATGTGAGAGCTAAATACAAGGTGCAAATGGGTTTGTGCGACGGTATCGTGCGCGCAGTCGTGGTCATGTCCGCTAGACGGGATGCGTGGCTCCAGGGTGCGAATATGCAGGTTGCTGGTGAAGAAATACAGGACAATCTCAGGAACATTACCATTTAACTTACATTTATATCGCTAAATTTATATAATACTTGTTTGACAATTATTTTTACGTCGCTCGCATATGCTCTCATGCCCGTTTTTCGTATCTCACAAGAGGAAGCATAGCCGTCACCTGTATCTTATTCAGTTCATTCAAATCACGCAGTGTGCCACCATCATCAAGGCAGGTGCATATTCTATGAGTAATAGTACAACAATGTAGTTGTTTATTTGCATCCTATCTCGACGTGAAAGAATAAGCTTGTTAGAGCTTCCAGAACTTAGAACAACTAATCCAGAGCAGAAGGGGTTTCTATCTGGAGGTAGGCGCAGCCCGGGCAGGGGTAAGGGCGAGGGAATTCAGTAGCATATTCTGAGATTAAAACATGAGAGTAGGCGATTGAAATCGCTCGCTAAGGATAATTGTACGCCACCCCACAGCGAGAGCGAGCGAGAAATGCGCATGCAGGCCGACGCCGCACCGCGCGCCGGTCAGCGAGGCAGTACGCCTGCGCACAAGCATCGGATCTCACGATTCCCAACAGCGTATGCACGCTTTTAACATGCGCATCGTAGGACGTAGGACGTCCATTCTTTGGCTTTATATTGAAAGGGAACAACATACGCATTCCCATCTCGCGCACAGGCCCACAGTTCAGCAACATCAGATAACCCGACACGGCTTGCGGGGTGCACTGCCCCGCGAATGTGCGGGCATGGTTAGGTTGAGACGAGGGTGGGCCGACCGTGTTAGGAGGGTGTGTTGATAGCATGGGACGCACGCGGGTTATGATTCTGCAGGGATGGGAGAGAGTTTGCGAACTTGAGCGGCGTGAGGTGAGATGCGAGGAAGGTAGAGAGCATGGCGGCCGACGACATAACCTGAAAGTGAGCTTATTATCAGCAGGGCGAGAGCATAGGCGTAGAATCGGATGAAGACAAACAAAGAGAAAGGAATGGGGCGTGGTCGAACACAAGGTGAAGGACCGCAGACAGATAGGCAAGGGAAGATGTATTCTGGATATGCGAGAGGCGCTTAGAAGTACGGAGGTGCTGTCAGCGCAGATACACTCCCGCACATGACGAGAACCTCAACCTAGCCGGAAACATCACGCGTGAAGCAGAAAGCACCACGCATATATACGCCCGGACGGAGGCCAACTCGGTGCGGGAGAGAAGACGCGAGGCAGCTGCAGTGGCAAAAAGCGGGAGTGGTGAAGACGTATCGAGTGAAGCTGGAGCACTTCTGATGATAGTGTGCGGGTTTATATATATATATATATATATATATCAGTGGACACGAGGCCTTTTGTTCAGGTGCACTTTGAAAGGGAAATTCGAGCGAACAAAGCATGAAAAGATAAAACGATTTGGTGCCGGCGTGCCGCAGAACGCGTGAAAACGCACGACGGGACGAACTGCGAGCACTTTAAGCGAAAGGCACATCTATGGGAAACGTCAGTCCTTTGTCTGGAAAGTATAGAAAGCGAACTCGAGACAAAGGCGCGATGGCGATGGACGTACCATCAAAGGGAAACTGCCACTCCAACGCAACTAAGTGGCCACGTCACCGGTGCTCAGGGGAGAACGCTGGAGGAGACCTGCGTATGCAAATGAAACTGATAGTTCTATTCAAATATGTCAGACAGCATTGTGGGCCACGGATGTAGGCGAGAAGTAGAGACGAAGTTGGGACGAAGTACGGGGTCCACTCTGGTCCACTAGAACGCGAAGTACCTTACAGAGTTTTTCCAAGGTCTTGCCAAACAAATAGATACACAGCTATAAATATATGCATAGCCACTCGCTCCTTCGCGCGTGCTTAATCTTGCGTGTGCCGCGCTTTCCGCATCGCGAGCAAGCAGAAAATAAGATGGTGCTGTTATGTGTGTTGAGGGAAGTTGGCGCTAATTGGGCTGATGATATATCAATTTTCTACAAGTTACACCAAAGTTACACCGTAAGTTTCCTCCCGAGTCATCTGAGGCCAATCTCGCAGTACAAGCCAACAACGAAGGATCTTACGCAGGACGATTCGCGCGACCATGCACTACGCGCTTTCAACTTTCGGCGCCCATTACGCCGCCCGCCAAGTGCTACTGCAGCGTAGCTAGCTGTGAATATATCACCATTTACACGGACACATTTTTAATATCTGAGGTTAACATTTAGTCAACATTTAGTTTCAATTCATCTTGAACGCATTTTTTGTCCAAAATAAACTACGTATTACAAAGACATGGGGGATCATAAAATTTACATCATTGAATCGCGTTTACTCTAGTATTAATTAGGTCCATAAATTCCACACCAGAAATCGATGTTTGATCCCTGAAGCCAGGGATCCCTCATGAGGGACATGTAAACAATCGCGGTGACGATTCCGACGCACACCGGGCCGTGATACTTGATTGCAGGGATCAAATTATACTTAATGACTCCTTCTTCAACGCGCAGGTGCGCGATCATAGAACCGTCCCAGTTTAGAAGCTCGTACTATACAGATAATAAATAAAATTCGTCAGTTTGAAACACGTGTCGAGCCTGCTCAGAGGAAATAATCACCCAAGTGATACTCCCGGGAACACCAGTGGATACGGAGCGCCACTGAAAGTCTGCATCGCCGATGTGTAGCGTCTTGTGATAACTACAGTCACGAGAGAGTCAGTACGAATAGCGATACGACAATACGAGCGAGAACACACGGGGAATGGATAGTGTAGAGGATTTCCCCGGGGCTCGTGTGCGGCCCATGCCGCGTTACCGACAACGTCGGTTGACCCGATTCGCTCTTTATAACATGGAAGGTGCTCAGGACAACCGGACGAGTACCGCGCTTGCTTCCTCCTTGCATGAGCTCGAAACTTGAATATTCTTGATTTCGCATGATTAGGTAGCTTGTTCCTTTCTTAAGGTGTTTGTCGGAGAGGACCATTGCATTCGGTGGAGGATCATCGGGGTCCAGGCTACCTCCCGATTTGTAGAATGCGAATGTTGTGTATGCGGGCATGGTATACGCTTGATTCAGCTGCGCTCGAATCAATTGGTGAGTATGTTACAATGTAGATGGCTCACCTCAATAGTTGGGCTTAAAATTCTGAGGGTATGGGATGGATATGGGCTGTTTACATATACGAATCGGCAGTGGCCTGTGACATGGTAGCTTAATATCTATATAAAGTGAAACTGGGATGTGGCTTCGAAAGTGTCATTGATGTAATGGCCACTTGCATCCGCAAGCGAGCTTGGCATTATCTGACCCAGAAATCTCTCGAGAGGACTCGGAAACAACGCTTGACTAAAAAAAAACATTCTGGTGGAACATAGCTTGGATCTTTGCGCATATCCTTCGCGTGCCCTGTATCCCAGAACTACATGTCACGAAGCATCATCCGTCAATGTCGAAAACGCTTCCGTTATGTGCGGTGGCGCGCGTCTAAAGGCCCGAATTTCCTATCCGAACTTGGGCCTAATTTAGCCCGGCCATCGATTTCATAAGCGGCTCAACCAATATGATCTAAACGCGTGGCTCTCAGTGCACGAGTGCTTCTGCCCAAGCGTGAGCGGCTTTCTAAAGTTGGGTCATATCGTGTGTGACGCCAGCCGGGGCCATACTACAGGAATACGAAGCGGGTAACCATTGTCGGGAGTCGCAGAATACCTGCATTCATTTGTATAAATCTGTATCTGGAAGGTTCCAGGGCTTTTGTCTGCGTGGTTAGAACAGCTGAATCAGTGTATCGGTGAAAGCAGGCCTAAAATGCAGAGTAAAAGTAAACAACCAAATATTCATTTGAGATCAAGGTGAGCGACTTCAATCATTCGACATGACGAAGCTTGTACTCTGCAGCGTGCCACAGCTGTGTGGTTGGAAGAATTTTCAGCACCGAAGTTTCGACGTGAAATGTAAATTAACAATTAACGCTGTTGTTCACTTCTTTAAATAATGCACATTTACAAGTGTAGTCTTCAGAATTCGATATCGGCTCCTCTAAGCCACGGATCCTTCATCAGAGACATGTACATAATCGCAGTGACGATGCCGTCGCACAGCGCACTGTACCGCTCGACTTGGGCTGGTAAATTCAATTTGATAGAGCCTTCGTCGACACGCATATGCGCGAACATAACTCCTTGCGACGAGTACAGCTCGTACTGAACCGATAATAAAGAGAAATAGTGGGTTAGTGTCAGCTTCTAACGCGCGTGCTCAGAGCCAGCGAAGAAACAGTACTCACCCAAGTGATACTGCCAGGCACCCCGTGGGAGACAGCCTGCCACTCGTAATCTACGCCACCGACGTGGAGCGTCTTGTGCCACCTAAACAATAAATTAGTTCATGCACCGCGGTGCCACAGTACAAATGAACACACGCACGCTGAGTGCTTAGTGTAGAGCATCTTCTCGGCGCTCCTTTGCGCTCCACGCGGCGACACCCTCCCCGTGGGGAGATGGAAGATTGCCGCACAATCGCTCGTGGGATCATCTGGCTCGCGTGCGAGCTCTATATATTCTCCCCGGTTCATTGCCACGTAGGAACACTGCTTTTCAGTGGGAGAAGAAGAAAAAACTACTGCATGCGTCGGGCCATTCGGGACGGGGCGGGATGGTAAAAATGTGTATGTTGTGTATTCGGGCATGTGCATGATCTATGGCGGATTCAGTTGCTCGAATTAGCTGGTGAGCATAGACTACAAGAAATATAGACGCCTCACCTCGCTCTCTCTGAAAATTCTGGGGATATGATTATTCCTGATTTATTCGCCACTTTATATGCGAATCATTGGTGGCGGGAAACACAGTGAGTTGATATCCTCGTTGCTTTCAGGAGGTGGCTTTGAAAAGCGTCACTGCTACGCGGGCTATTGGCCACTATAGGTGCATATCATTAAGCGTGCCTCCAATCTCTTTGTGAGGACTGAAAAACAAGACAATAAAACCCTCTTTAGATAGAAAGCTTCAGGTCCCCTATTATGGGAATACACGCAAAGCTTGTGCGCTTTCTATTCTGCAGACGGACATAAAACAAAGAATCGTGCATATTTGTAAAAAGCGCATCACGACCTGCGATGCTTTGGTCACGGCCACGTAAGCGCTTAAGCTGAGTGCTGAACGAGGCCGTGATTTCTTATTTTACGCCTTGGGCCAATTTAGCTTGGGCCTCAGGCTCAAAGCGGCTCAAGCAATTGTCAACTATGCATTCATCGATAATATACCAGTACCTTAGTCCGGAAGCTTTACGCTCGATAAGGGAAGCCGCGATGCCGCAGCCTCCCGCGGCGTGCCGAATCTACAGTCAGGTGCACTGCGCCTCGCGCGGTCGTATCCTCGTTGCGTGTCGCTGAAGGGCGAGAAAGGACGGCGGAGGCACGCTGGGCTCGAGAGTGGCACTGGGAGCAGTCGGCAGGTTAACGTGGTCAGTCTCTTGATTCATCCGGCGACATACGCTTCAACGTAGTGAGCGGCGCATCAGAGTACGCATACCATTACCATCAGCAGTGCATAGCAAGATCAAGAAAGTTCTACGCACCTGCAGAAAGCGTGGGTGAACATAGCGTGAAATACCACATTCCGGTATCCTGTCACCCGTGTTTAGTCGCTCGCGGTGCGTGCCGTGTATTGCTTCCTGGACGTGCGTGTATGGAGCTATGACGATATAGGCGAACCGGGTACATATAAAGGTTGATATATGATACGTTAACGTTGAATCTGCGCGGGACGGAGGATGCGAAAACGACAGGGGGAGGTTGAAGGGGCGGAGCGAGAATGACACGCAGAAGTACGTAGGGGAGAACGGCGTTGGGCTGAAGAAGGGGGCAGTACCAGTGCTCAAGTGAAAGAAGAACGTGCCTGATATCGGGAGCACGCTGGCGCATCTTCGACTGCAGCAAGTTCTTCTGTCGACATGGAGACGTTCCTCTACCGAATGGGGGACTTGAATGAGCGAGGTGGCAATGCGCATGAAAGGGGTTGGTGCTAACTTCGACGAGGACGTACAAACCTGCCACGTAGACGGCGAATTGTATCACGGCGCGTATATCCTGTGAGTACATTGTATCGACTGTTCAGAAAGAGAGAAGAACACGAAAGTGAGAGTACGGTGAGACGCACCACTGATCAAAGATCCCCGAACTACACAGTACTCTCTCCTCTTGACACGTAGAACAGAACGCGTGTAGTCACTGACATGACTACAACATCCATATCGACTGCTCGGATATGATTGAAACAAGCTCAAGTAGTGGACGTCTCGTGGACAGAAGAGCTTGGGAGAACGTGAAGGGATCGCGGTGCTGGTAGCAGTAACACAAAGACCGGACAAAGACGGACTCAAACAAGGGAGACACAGCCACGATCACCACGAATTCGCCACGCGTGCGACACGCGCCGCGGCGGCCAATCTCTATACGAGCGCAGCTCTATATAGGCCTCCACTCTCGTAAATACTTATGTAACTGCTTTTAACCGTACGCTGGTCAGCATATTCAGCAAATATTAAGGGCTCTCAGAATTCCCTCCGTGGAGCTAAATAAAGTCGGTCAATGAACTGGTTTTCTCTAAAATACAAAAAGACATACACGATATCCTACGGCTAGTAATAAATTTGAGCCCAGGATCTATACATTACCACGTATCTGGATCGTTCACATCTGCTTTCCCTTCTATAAAGGGGACCTCGGATTTCAGTCGTTCAATCTCCCGCTGCCCCTCCAGATGTAAACACTTGATGGTGAGATCCTTCCACGCCCTCGGTTCTGGGCCAGCGGTTCGTTTCCTCCGGTAAAACCTGCGAACATCCTCAGCTGATATAGACAGCGGCGAGGAGCATCGAAAGCTCGACAGGTTCGGGCATATACGCTGATTATCCGGCACGTTGACGAGTGCATCAATCAGGGGCGAGAAATATATTTGCAACGTCACTTCCATGTAAAAGATGTGCAGCTTCTCGAGGGTAGGACAGGACCGCAGATCACTGACCAGCTGATCCATTGACGCATATGCAAGGTATAGCTCTTTGACGTTTTGCGAGCGCGAGAATAGTGTAGGGAGTTCCTTTGGATAGCACATAACGTTGTTTGATACCACCCGACGTAGAGAAGGCGCGTTTATGTGAGCAAGGATGGAAAACGAAATTCTCTTTCCTGGTTGGTTGACGGTAACTGTTTCGAGAAACGGTAGTGATATCTCGCTGATGGGAGGCTCGGTTTCACGTTGTGGGAAATGGAAACTGCAGTGAACGAGGCGCTTCGTGAGTCCGAGTATGTTATACATCCAATACGTTGTATTTGTTCCAAACGACCACAGCGACTGGGAAAACGCGAGCGAAGTAAGGTTTCCCCACGACACCAGATTATTAGCAATTTTGAGGTCACAGTGCGTAAGCGTGAGCTCCGTCAAGTTTTTTGCCTGGAGAAGGGGTGCATCGTGTAGAGCAGCGCCTCCCCGCATACAGAATTGGAGATGCAGCGATTTCAGATGGGGAAAGTTTGTATTCTCCAGAGCCGTGATCTGGGGAAGATATGAGGAGAAGAAGTTGAAGGAAATATCATTCCAACGGGGGGCGCAAGCTAAGAGGATTCCCATGACCTCGTCTGCGACGTCCCGAAAAAATGGAGCTGTGGCTTCATGACACTGTGTTATAGATATGCTGAGCGGCAACACCCCGGAACGCTCCAGCAACCACCGTTTCAGCTCCGCAGATTGTTCCCTAGTTTTCAATTTCAATTTCATGGTCAGCGCTTTATAAATTTCCAGATTCTTCGTCCCATACGTGTTGTCTGTGTCACCAGGTTCCCAATGAAGTGATGTTTCCGTTTCCAGCGTTCTGGGCGGCCCAATCTCCATGTGCACTGCATTCCAGAGCCGCGGGGTCCGTAGAGCAACGGATCGGATATGGCTGGAGATCCGTGTAAGAAGCAGGGGCGCCATCCTCGTGTCGATTGTGGGGTATTTGCGCTTATCGATACAACCTACAAGTATTTCCCTCAGTACATCGTCTGGTAATTGCTGAAACGAAGATGGGAGTTGGTTTTCGCTATCCGCGAGCTCGAGGATAACAGCTTCCTGATTCATTGCTCTAATTTGTGCACGAACTATCGGGCGTGATGACGGGGGGCGTGGTGACTAGCTTTGGTTGATTAATCAGACTCCAGGTCCCAATGTTAGAAAGAAGATTAACAAACTGTATATCAAATTGATGAACGGATCAATCTATACCGTACAATCGATCAAGATTCAATGGGGGTAGAGCAGCGTCGACGAGGATAAAGTGTTGAGCTCAAATGCAACGAGTCGCATGGGAGTCTCGATAAGAATCCAGATAACGATCTTACGTGACTATTCCACTCGCTTGGGTGGCAGTGCAGAGCAGGGGCCACTGCGTTCTAAAATCTAGTGATATTACGTACGAAATTCAATGTCGTCACCCATAATTACGGACGGTGTGCACTGTGGGGTATACGATATACACGGTTCACTGTCCCGCAGCGCTGAGCTCTGCGAGGACCGAACGGACCAAGGAGAAAACATGGCGCACGCCAAATCACCACTAAGTACGTTCCAAGTTTACACACCTAATCACAAAGTCAGATCGCGCGCGTACATTGGAAAATATTACGGACACATTACCTATGTAGCGCGTCGCTGGGACCGCTCTTTGCCATCAACCACGTGGCACCCCTACCAGGACCCCAGAAAATACACCGACCAGGACGACTCCGGCCTCGCCGTAGGCGTCCAACGCCCCTCCGCCGTCTGCAGGAGCCCTCAAGAGGCTTCCGACGTTCGCACCCGCCTCGGCACCAACTTTTCCGAAGAAAAACCGCGCCCGGTCGCGTCCTATGGCCTCCTCAAGCACCCGCCGCTCGGTGCCTCCCGCCGGCCCCGCAGCGCGCACCCGTGGGGCCACCCCTGCAGCCTCGCCAATCGCCACGAAGAATACATCGGGAGTGTCGAATGAGAGGGAGGCAATGGAATTTCTGCAGACCCATGGGTACTGCTCGCAAGGTATGCCTGTTTCCGTGTTCCACCTCTCACTTCTCCTGCACCAGGCGACAAGCTCGCTCCCCCGCACGGCTGCCTCCAAGCTCGCAGTAGACACCTTCTCGGCCATTGCGTACGTGACGGAGAGACTCGCGGTTGACCTCCTCGCTGAGCGAGTGTCTTCGGTGGTTGCTGCCCACCTGGCGGACCCTGTCGAGATGATCAATGGCGCAGCGGCGGCGGCACGCGACGCCGCGCACACGGTCTCTGCTGCCCAGGATGAAGCATCGGAGCGCCTGGCCCTCGCCATCGGCACCGTCACGGCCGCTACTGCAGATGCCAGAGCTGCATCACATACAGTACGCGAGGCCACCTCGTTCGCGCTCGACTCCACCAGTGCAGCCAAGATCGCCGCGGCCGCCTCCAATGACGCCACCACCGCCTTCAGCCAAGTAACGTCCATGGCCCGCACCCCTCCTCCGGACCCGCCGCGGTCCTATGCTGCGGCGACCTTGAGACCCCCGCCGCCGATACACGCCGCGGAGATCGCGCGCGGCGACGCGCACGATTGCCGTTTCGTGGTCAATGTGGCGGCGGATAGCGCTCTCACCGGGCTCACTGAAAAGGCCCTGGTAGAGAAGGCTAACGCCACGCTGGCTCTCCTCGCGGAGGCGGGAATACGCGGGCCCATCGACATGGCGTTCATCTCTGCAACGAGGATGCGCAACAAGTCTGTCACCTACCACCTCAGCGCAGCCGATGGATCTCGCTGGCTTTCCCAACCGGCTGTCCGCCCGAAGTTCATTGCTCACTTTGAGGGTGCGTCCTCAGCTATTTCCTCTCTCCTCCACTGTGTTGTCGAATATGTGCCGGTGTCCTTCAACCCCAATGACCTTGCGTCAGTGGAGGATGTTGAGACTGCCAATGACCTGGGTGCAAAGACCATCCAATTTGTGAAGTGGTTCAAGCAGCCTGAGCGCCGCCTACCCACCCAGCGCACGGCTTTCATGCTGATGGGGTTCCTCACCCGGGAGGCAGCAAACCTCGCGATTGCGAAGAGTCTGGTGATCGACGGACGCGTCTGCCTTGTGCGGAAGCTTCTGGCTGAGCCTCGACGGTGTCTTCGCTGCCAGAAATGGGACCCAGGGCATTTGGCAGCGGCCTGCAAAGCCCCAGTGGATGTTTGTGCTCGTTGCGCGGGGCCCCATCGTACTTCGGGGTGCACCGCTTCTGACTATGAAATGCATTGCTCCAACTGCCCTATGCAGGATGACAACGAGTTGTTTCGCCATGGCGCGGGCGATCGTGCCTGCCCTATCTTTCAGGCGAAGGTCGAGGCTATGCGCCGACGGGCGCCTGGTGCCCACTACCGGTTTTTCCCCACTAACGATCCCGCTTCATGGGAGCGCGATGACACCCCCCTGTGGGAAGCTGCTGCAGGTGGCCAGGACGCACAGTGGACATGCGCCAACGGTGACCAGGCAGGTGGCTGGTCGACTATGCGAGAGGGTCGTAACGGACGAGGGCAAGGCCGGCTGGCGGGTGGCCCATGGGGGGGAGGAGGCGGCACACCAGTGGTGCTTCAACCCCTGCCTAAACGCCCGCAGACGCTTGGTGATGTGAGAGTCGCGGAGGCAGGGTCGAAGCAGAAGAGGCGCCTACATCCGTGGGGTCAGGGGAAACGACGAGCGACAGGTGGGAATTCATCACAGGGTGGGGCTGCGGGGGCGTCGTCGTGGCGTGCTCCAGCTCCGGTGGTGCAATCGCGCCTCAGCGAGTATTTCTCTCAGTCTCAGGCGAAGCAGGTGCCGATGAGCGCTGCCAATCTCAGCTGGGCGGAGGATATGGAGGAGGAGGCGTATGGAGATGAGGATCCGGCGGGGGCCTTCTCGCTGGGGGGTGTAGTGTCTGGGCATGGGGGGCAGACAGAGGCGGATGAGGAGGAGGTGCTGCAGATGACAGAGGAGGAGACCCATGAATCGCACGGAGCCACGCCGGCCCCGAGTGATGAGTGAAGGGGGGGACGAGGTCCCCTCGCGGCAACTTCGTGTCTGGCAACAGAATGCACGTAAGTCGCTGCTGGTGCAGCATGACCTTTTAGAGTCGCTGCGCCGAGATTTCGAGGTCTGCGCGATCCAGGAGCCGTACGTGGATTTCCGCGGCGCCTCTCGCACCAACCCCCATTGGCAAGCCATATACCCCACCAATCACCACTGTGATGCCAATATCGACGCGAAGTACAAGAAAACACGGTCCATCATTCTCGTCAGCGCCGCCATTGCCACCGATGCATGGTCTGAGATCCCCTTCGACTCTCTCGATGTCACTGGCGTCCAGCTCACCGGTGACTTCGGCACCATCCGCATCATCAACATCTACAACAATTGTGACGACAACGCTAGTCTTGACACCGTGGCTCAGTACCTGCGATCCCCGCGCTCACGCGAATGCGCGGCCCTCCCACTCTCGTACATGTGGGTTGGCGACTTCAACCGCCACCACCCTATGTGGGATGAGGAACGTAACAACCATATGTTCACACCAGCCGCTCTGGCTCTAGCCCGTCCGCTCCTGGATCTGGTGTTACGATACGACATGCATATGGCCCTGCCAAAGGATATACCTACTCTCTGTGCGTCCAATGGGGGCAACCTCACCCGCATTGACAACGTCTTTTGCACGCAGAACCTGGTCAATCGCATCATTGAGTGTGATGCCCACCCTGATTGCACACCTTCGATAGCTGACCACTTTCCCATCCTCACTGTCATCGACGTCGCCATCGATACTGGCCTCTCTGAACCACGAAGGAATTTCCGACTGACGGACTGGGAGGCGTTCCGAGAGTCGCTGGCGGGAAAGCTGGCGCTGTTGGCGGTTTCCGAGGTTCTCTCCGTGGAGGACTTTGATGACCGCCTGCGGGAACTGGATGGGGTGATGACAGAGGTGATGGAGCTTCATGTCCCATTGGCAAAGGAGTCCCCCTACACGAAGCGCTGGTGGACGAAGGAGTTGGGTAAGCAGAAGCAGGCCATGAGGCAAGCTGCACGGATCTCATATCAACAACGAAACAACTGTCTTGATCCGAGCCATGAGAGTTATCGTCAGCTGCAAAACGCCTATGCAGAGAACATCCGACGAACGAAGGTCGAGCACTGGGCGGAGTGGCTTGAGGGGTTAGATGAGACGAGTGTGTGGGATGCGAGCAGGCTGGCGACGGGCCCAGTGTCGGATGGTGGTCGCACGAGAGTACCGACATTGCGGGTGGGGGATCCAGTGACGCGGGTGGTTAAGGAGGCAGTGACAAATGCTGAGAAGGGTGCGATTCTATTTGAGGCTTTCTTCCCTAACAAGCCAGCTGCGTCGATGGTACCTGCCAACCCAGTATATCCGCCACCCCGCTGGCGGAATTCTGCCATCACAGATGCCCAGATTCACCGTGCAATCCGGAAGATGAAACCCTACAAAGCCACCAGCCGTGGAACGGTACCGAACTCAGTCATGCTCTACAACAACGACCTCCTTGTGCCTCACCTAGGACCACTCTTTCGCGCAACTAACCACCTGTGCTACTACCCAGCTAGCTGGGCCGTTACCCAGACCTTGGTCCTTCGGAAACCTGGCAAGTCAAACTATGGGCTACCGGGCTCCTGGCGCCCTATTGTTCTCTCCAATGGCTTCGCCCGCCTGCTGAACAGCTGCATGACGGATGACATCATCTCCAGGTGTGAATACCACAATATCCTCCCTAGCCACCATTTTGGTGCTCGCCCAGGACGCACCACCACCGACTCCCTCCACCTCCTTACCAAGACCATCAAAGATGCATGGCGCAGGAAGCATGTGGCCTCCGTCCTCTTTCTTGACGTGAAAGGCGCATTCCCAAGTGTCTCTGTTGACCGCCTCATCCACAACATGCGTATGCTGGGAATTCCCCGGGACATCACGGAGTGGCTTTGCCGCCGTCTCGCCCAGCGTACCACCACCCTCCATTTCGACGGCTTTGTGTCCGCTATCTTTGGCGTTGACAACGGCCTTGACCAGGGCGACCCCCTCTCTGTTATCCTTTACATCATCTACAACTCTCCGCTCCTACACATCCGCCTTCCCCCCCGCCGCGCCGCCATGCTCCTTTTTGTTGATGACGTGGCTGTTGTCACATCCGGCCCCACCTTTGCTAACACCCACGCCCAACTCACCGACATCATGGAAAAGGAAGGAGGTGTCCTGGAGTGGGCGCGCCTCCACAATTGCAGCTTTGGCGTCGAGAAATTTCAGCTGCTTGACGCCAGCCGCCGTCGCAACTTGCTGCGGACGCCTTTGGTTTTAGGCCAACAGAGCATTGCGTCGCAAACCTCTGCAAAATTCCTTGGGGTCATCGTCGACAACCAACTACGATGGAAGGAACAGGGAGCTGCTGCGTTGCGCAAGGGTCAGGCCTGGGTGGGCCAGATCTGTCGCCTCTCCCGAGTGACAAAGGGTGTCTCGCGTGCCCACATGCGCCGCCTCTACCTTGCCATTGCTGTACCCCGCATGCTCTACGCAGCTGATATATTCTTAACCCCACAGACACGCCGCACAGTATCCCGCACAGCGCAAAAAAGTGGTCACGCCATCATCACCAAACTCGCCACTATTCAGCGCCGAGCCGCCATTGCCATTACGGGCGGTCTCCGCTCCTCTCCTACAGACCTCCTTGATGCTCTTGCAGGCCTCCTCCCATTTCACATCCTCGTTGATCAACACCGCTTGCAGGCTGCCTTGCGCCTCGCGGCACTTCCGAAGACACATGCCCTCCATGCAGCAGTAAAGTCCGCTGCCACTCGCTTTGTTCGTCATCACCCATCCCCACTCCACCTCCTCATGGCGGAGCTCCGCGAGAAGCATGTCCACCCCCTCCGCATTGAAAAGATCTCAGCCATACGACAACACAGAAAATGGACGACAAACATCAAGATTTCAATTCCGGATTCGAAGGAGGAAGCAGCAGCAGAGGTAGAGGATGATGAGACAGCGGTGGGGGGGGGGGGGG